>WPIO01000041.1:1345000-1447500 GCA_009760855.2 Cristatella mucedo
GTACGCACACATCTCGAGCGTGGGAGCCGGATTTACACGAGGATGTAGAAGCCGTCGTTGAAGCAGCTCCGGAGCTCGCGGAGAGAAGAGAAGAGAAAGCGAGTGAGAAGAAGAGTGGATAGCATGCGTGCAGGCCGACGCGCAGGCAGAAAGTTCCTTCTCTGCAGGCAGGCCTGGCGGGTCAGGCGACCGCAGCTGACCCGTTGCAAATAAATCCAGCTTAGTCAGCCGATACTGTCCAACTGCAGCGCCTAACGATACTCAGGTAATGGTACTCAGCGCTCTCATTTGGCCGGGCGGAGCGGTGTGAGTCCGGCTGGGGAGGAACGACATTGTGGGCGTGGCCACGCCCACAGAACATTGAAATTACAGATCTTAGCCGGTTTGTGAACTTGAGAGGGTTTTCAAAGGATGGCCATGGCAACTCCATCAGCGTGTGCGCTCGCTGCACTACGACCCCAATTTGCTGCCGCCCGAGGTGACGACGGGCACTTCCGGCGCTGCATGTATTGATGACATCCGCACATGGATGGCAGCAAATTTTCTTAAACTAAGCGATAATAAAACTAACTTACTAATTACGGGCAAACCTAGTGTGATTCAGAAATTGGAAAGGCTAAAGCTTAAAATCGGCTCTGCCAGCTAATCTCCTGTTGAATCAGCTCGAAATCTAGGTGTCATATTCCAAAGTGACCTCTCGTTGGACGACCACATCAGCTCCACAATCAAGTCTGCCTACTTTCAGCTTCATAACATTGCTAAAAATTGGGCTTGCTTACATAAGGATACCCTCTTCTAAGTTGGTCCATGCATTCGTGGCATCCCATCTTGACTTCTGTAACTCACTGCTTGCTGGCCTACCGGCATGTGCAATCAGGCTATTACAGATGGTGCAAAACTCTGCAGCTAGGCTTGTCTGTTGTGAGAGTCGCAGTTGCCACATCACACCACTTCTCGCCGACCTGCACTGGCTACCAGTCAAGCAACGGATCGACTTCAAGGTTTTGTCGCTCACCATTAGGTCACTTCATTCTTTGGCTCCAGCCTATCTCTCAGATCTACTCCCTCACCAGGCCGAGCATCGTACCTCCCGCTTTTCGGAATCCAACAGTTTACCAATACCTCGTACAAACCTCAAATCCTTTGGAGACCGTGCATTTAGTTCGTATGCTCCCAAAGCCCGGAACTCCCTCCCGACTTGCGTCAGAACATCCCCTGACTTGACCACGTTTAAAAAAAAACTTCAAAAACACACCTATTTAGGACAGCATTTAGTGGGTCCCTGCGATTCGTCTTTTATGTACTTATGCGTGGTGACACTGTTCATGCTGCCACTAACCACACTTGCATGCTGACCCTGTGCATGTCACCCCTAACCATGTTATTCATGTTTATCAAGCATGATGTTACTCATCATTCAATCTGGCTTCCCTTGCAGCAAATGTAAAGCTCGTAGAAAGACATTGAGTTGTCAGAGGGCGCTTTATCAAGTGCATTATTATTATTATTATTATTCCAGGCTACCGCTTGACGCGCCAGACTGAGCGCTCATGACCGGAAGTCGTGCTGCACCTAGCTTTGGTAAGCGACGGAAATTAGAAGATAGAATCTGCCGGCGATTCTTCGTAGAGACATATTCTTTGGTCAATATAAATGTCAAGACAGTCAGCATGCCCACACCTTCCGTACACGCAACGCAATAACGATTCGCTAACCGGCGCAGACGAGTAACGCTTAAGCTTGGCAGTCAGTAGGGTGAGCTCACCAGTCACCAGCTGCGTCAGCGGGCATTCAGGCCCAACTTCCAAAACAAAGTTGACGTTTTCGGAGATTTTTCATGGGCGCAAGCTAACTTCCATATCAAACCGGTAGCTTCCACTCGCCATTGTGGGCCGGCAAGTTTTCTCTGCAATAAACTAGGGCATAGAATATTAGCGAGCAGAATATAAATTAAATAAATAAATCCTAGCTGATTAAACAGCCTCTTTTTGTATAGCGACAGAAGAGCCTTTTACGGCTATCACCACCGCTTGCAGTGGCAATACAGGATCGCCCACCGCAGGAATCGAACCCACGACCTCGGGACCGAGGTCGTGAAAGCAACCGCCTTACCTAATATAAGCGTACCTATCGCCGCGGACAGCAAAGATAAAAATAAGGAGCGCCACTCGAAGCTTGAAGCCACTGGAAGCCACTTGGCAGCGCCACACTGCCGAAACTCGACGGAAACGTCACATACGACAAACGCAACAACAGGAACAGACTGAAAAAGCCCGCGAGCTTTGTTACACACGCTCGCTGTGCAGCTTCCACATCCGGTTAGAACTAGGCCTGTAATACAGCGCTCGCAACGAAGCTAGTCTCAGCCGACATGCCACGAATACAATTTACGCATGAACTTCGTAGCATTGCTAGTTCTTTGCTTGCAAATGCTGCACCGATTGCCCGCAGGTTGCACGCCTGCAGTTGCAGAAACACGGTAGCGACGGGGAGCGCACGCACCTTAGCATATCAAGTCCGTAGCCACAACGTAGACAAGTCTATTTGACAGCAGCGGACGGTTGCAGGCGTTCAACAGTGGCCATGACGTACACCAACGGCTCTGTGGCAGAGAGCTCAAATGAGCTCCAACGCCGTTGCCCCGAGTCTTGAATCCTGACTGACTGGCAGTCTCAGGCGCTGGCTTTGTATACGGCCCGCTAATAATGATAGTAATAACAATATACTTGGCAAAGTGCCCTCAGAGAACTCAATCTCTTTCTAGGCGCTTTACATTTGCTAATATAGTATCTTATAATCGCACGATGACGAATAATAATTATCTGTCATAATCCGAATTAATTAGCTTTCGCCGCCGTTTCAGCTTTGCAGTGTCAGAGCTCAGCGAACGGTTCAATTATATGACAAGGGCGAAGCTGAAAGAGACTGAAGGTCGTATTAGAGTACTTCACTGGCCCAGGTCACGTGGTACGGCATCCTAGCCCGACAATAGGCTGGGCTCGCCTACTCCCAGGTTGGGCGAACCACTCGGTCGGCTGACGCTCAGGCCCACATTGTAATGCAACGCTGAAATATACCGCGCTCTTTCGCGGGCATGAGCAGCTGTGACATCATGGTTTTTTTCTATTTTCAAAGCACGCAGAGCGATCCGACCTGTCGTGAGACTAAACGCTGAAAAGAAAAATGAATTTCGCCTAGAGCGGAATCGACCGGCGGCCGCAACATCCGGGCGCTGCCGTGCGAGCGCTACGCCGATCGAGATAGCTGAGAGGACGCACGACTTTCGCCGACATTCCTGTCGAGTAGCGAAGCCCGCCACCCCGCCTGCTCGCCCGGTCAACCGAATTCAATTTGTTTTTCTCAAGTTGCCCGCGGCTCCGCTGCTTCTGTTGGTGCGTTTCGTATCTTGCATCAAATACGTACGCTGCCGATGTGCCTCATTCAGCAGCCAGTTGCCGCTTTTTCCTTATTTGAAAATACCGCGTCGCAGGCGGCCATTGGGTCGATCTACAGTCTCTAAGATGTCAAAGATGAGGCACTGCCTACGGAATGGCTGCTTTCTAAAGGCCTCACTGGCTCACTCCCCAGTTCTCACTTGGCTCCCGGTTCTTTCCGGGCTTGGCAACTGGGCTGCCGAAAAAACGCCACCAAGTCCCATGCAGCCGGCGATGAATACGGAATCAGTGGCATAATAATAATAACAATAATAATAACACGCTTTTTAAAGCGCCACGAGAGAATTCAATCTCTTTCTAGATGCTTTAGATTTGCTGCAAAGGAAACGATCGAATAGTTAGTGGTAGCGTGCTCCATAAACAACAAGAATAAATCGTTCGCCGCGATATGCACAGGGTCAGCATGCTGATGGGGTTAGTGGTAGCATGCACGTTGTAAGCATGCATAAGCATATGCAGGTTGAATCTCTGGGACCCACGAAATGCAGTGATAAATAGGTGCGTTTTTAGTTTCCTTTTAAATGTGGTCAAGTCAGGGGATGTTGTGACGCAAGTCGGCTTACGTAAGTCATGTGGCATGGTAAATCAACAGGATTATCTCAGTAGAGATTTATATTATTCGTGGTTCCTGAATTATAACGGCTTGTTTTACAATAATCTGTGATTAGGAGGCATACAAAGCGAACCCTTGCAATATTCAGTGAGTTATACTCGAAGCTTTTGAGCCAGGCGGGAGTTGCGCCCCACGCTTTGCGCCGTCCGGCAGCTCAGCGATGCTCTGGGCGCCGTACAAGAGTTGTCGTAGCGATAGATCTCTGTTAATCAATGGATAAAAAAAATTCCTAATAATAATAAAATAACTTTTAATTGCACTCTCAGGGAACTAAATCCCTTTCTCGGCTTTTAAATATGCTGGAAAAGAAGGATATGCTTATCGGTCGAATGCACAGTGTCAGCACGCCTAGGCTCAAAAAGACAACTCACGTTGAACCACCAAATGATGCGAGGAAGTGGTGTGCTTGTAACTGAAAATGCTTTCAAGTCAGGCGGTGTCTTAAAATTTCAGTCGGGAGTGAGTTCAGGGCTTTGGGGGCATGCAAACTAAAGGCAGGATCTCTACATTAGTTCGAGGCACAGCTACACGACTAGAGTCAGAAGAGCCGGCGATACGATCCTGATTAAGGAGTGGTCTTTATGACTTTGTGGAGTTACAGAAGGAGATACATTACATTACATTACATTAGTCCAGAAAAGTTGTTTGGAGCAAGATGGTGAAAAGACCTAAAAAACTGTGGAAAAACCTCGCGGCATTCGATGCGCTGCTCGTTTTGACGGCGCGAAGGGGCAGCGTACAGCGGCAACCGCGACAGGCTGTAGATTATTGCACCGAATTGAATCCCCCCCTATTGCACAGGCTTGCGCAACCGCTCAGATGTAGGGGCTGACCGGTGTGCACACTGTTCTAATGGCGTGCTGACGCTCGGCCGCAGCACGCCGGCACCCGCCTCTGGTGCGCCGCATCTCGAGCGCCGGCAGCTTCTGCTTTCGCAATTAGCGTCGCGGCGTCGTGCGCCTCTGCCGAACGCGCCGCCGAAACGCTCTGCCGTGCGCCTCTGCCGAACGCGCCTGCCGAACGAGCTCGCACGAACGCACGTGCGAGAGAGAAAAAGCCGCCAGTCTCGTCAGCCGCTCGCGGTCGAGCCTCAGGCGAGACTCGCGCTAGAACTGTCGCCGCCGCCGCCGCCGCCGCCGCCGCCGCCGCCGGAGCGACAGTAACGCGATCGGCGTGGCCCGCCCTTGAAGGGCTTCGGGTGCTTCTTGAAGGGACTCGGCCGTTCTCGGCATGAAGGCTGGGTGGGAGGCGGCGGCGGCGGCGGCGGCGGCGGCGGCGAGCGAACGGGGAGTAGGCCGTTACGAGAGTGACGCGGGGACCCGGGGGCGGGAAGAGCGGCCGCGTGCCATTGCGCTGCCAGCGCCCGCCGAATATACGTTTTTAATGCCCGCCAAGGTGTGAGTGCGACGTTGCGCGCGTACCGTTGTATCGAACTCAGTATATTACAAGGAGCCGTGATGGCACACTAGGTAAGGCGGTTGCTTTCACGACCTCGGTCCCGAGGTCGTGGGTTCGATTCCTGCAGTGGGCGATTCTATATTGCCACTGCAAGCGGTGGTGATAGCCATAAAAGGCTCTCCTGTCGCTATACAATAAGAGGCTGTTTAATCAGCCAGGTTTTAATTATTTTTAAGGACGGATGGGTTGACTGCTCCTTCTCTGCTAGAGACAGAGCTGGTTCCTTTTTCGGCTAGCTAGGAGGCTTTTCCCTAGCTCTAGGCAGGTCTCGCGTGGAGGGAGGCGCAAAGTCGCACTCGGATAGGACCTATCGTCAAACCCCAGCTAGTGCTGCCGGAGACCCGTGGGCCCCGAAGACCGGTAGCCAGATAGACTGCCGATTTAGCAACCCGGATTTAGCTTCCGGACGGATTCGAGGCGATGCAAGACGCACTCTCTGGCGGCAGGAGACTGACGTCAGTGGCGCTGCGATGCTGACTTTCCTCCAAGCGCATGCTTAAGCCGGGCCATCTCACATAAAAGGTCACGTGCAGACACTTGCAGCCCAGACATCCATCTGGAAAAGCAGAGGGCAGCAGAGAGAATCGCGGCCGTGGCGTGTGGGTGACGCTCAGCTTTATTCGTTGACACCAGCTTCATTCTACGCGACAGTCCCAATCAATAGCGTTGCATCGAATGCCGCCATTTACTGCTCACTGCCCTCGGACAATAGAGGACGTACGGCTTCATTAACACTATAGTTCCCCGGAGCCGGCGTCATTCAAGCTTCGGGCAACCGGACGTCTTCTGGCTCGCTGCGCTTGTGATGTGGGCTGCGAGTCGGCTTTCGATTAAGTAGAACATTACTCTTCACGACGGCTGCGTCGTCATCTTTCGTCACGGTGGAAGAGCCAGTACGATCGAGCCGAGACGTCTCCGCTGCCTGCTGTCTGCATTGCCCCGCTGCTACCTATAATAATAACTGCTGCTAGCCGTCAAACCTCGTCGATCGCCTGTCTTGGCCCGCCGTTCTGCCTGCTAGCAGCCAGCCGCTGCGAGTTGCTGCCTAGCCACACCGCTGGGTTTGTCTCGATCGTCTCCTTTCTAAGGCAACAACAGTAGCTTAGCTGAAACGAGCTCTATAGGACGACCACGGCATCAACTCAGAGCGGAACGACGATTTTGAAAGGAAGCAGAGGACACTGAACTAACTTTTCCTCATGCGCCGATGGAATTGCCGCCAATAAATCTACGCGGCAGAGTCGCTAATGTAGAGGACGCACAGCATTCCTTTAGTTCCTTCAGTTCCTATTCTGAAACGTGAACGAACTCCCTCAGCTAGGTTACAACAGTCGAGATATTATTCGCGGTTCCCGAATTTAAATTATTTAGAAGCCTGCGCGCGCGCGAGAGAGAGAGAGTTTTTGGACGCCATGGCAACGCAAACGTACAACTGCAGCCCCATGAGACTCGTGAAATGGACTGTTCAGCGCCGCTCTGCAGAAAGCGTGGCGCATCGATGCATTCAACGCTCTTTGTTGCTACGGCGTTGCTCGATCGAGGTCAAAAAGCCTTCGTGGATTTCTGGGCACCTACGATACGCATGGGTCACGACTGGGAAGAAGGAGGGGTCAGGCTTCACCTGTTTATTTGTCAGGCGTCAGCAAGACGCCGGCTTAAGGCCTTTGATGCGGAAGCCGCTGCGGCGAATGTTCGTTACAGTTTTACTAATAATACATTTGGTATAGCACCCTCAGAGAAACCAATCTCTTTCTAGACAGTTTACATCTGCTGCAAAGAAAGCAGAACTTAAGCAACTACCGCCCAGTCTTCCTTCTATCATTCCTATCAAAGACACTGGAACGGGTCGTGGCCGACCAGCTGAAATCAACTAGTAAGTTAGTTTTGTCATCATTTAGTTCTAGAAAATTTGCTGCCATCCATGTGCGGATGTCATCAATACATGCAGCAAGTGAGTTGGGAGAATTTGAGGTGCTTGAAGGCTGGGAGGGATCAAAGCAAAGGTACAACTGAGTGTCATCCACATACAAGTGAAAGCCTAGATTGTACTTGGCAATCACATCAGCAAGAGGGAGAGTATAAACCGTAAAAAGAACCGGACCTAGCACTGAGCCCTGAGGAACCCCATATTTCAGAGGTACCTCGGAAAATCTTTGTCCATTCACGTCAATATTTCGGAGTCTCCCACTGAGATAGGACCTGAACCATTGGAGAGCAGTGCCAATGATGCCCAGGCGAGATGAGAGGCGCTCTAGAAGAACTTTGTGGTCGATAATATCAAAAGCTGCCGAAAGATCGAGCAAATCAAGCAGAGACACTCTACCCATGTCTGCATTCCTAAGTAGGTCGTTGTATACCCTAAGCAATGCTGACTCTGTGGAGTGATTAGCTCTAAAGCCAGACTGGAACTTACTAGCAAGATGTGAGGTTTCAATAAATATGGGCGAACCCAGTGTGATTCACAAATTGGAAAGGCTGACGCTCAAAATTGGCTCTGCCAGCATATCTCCTGTTGAATCAGCTCGAAATCTAGGTCTCATATTCCAAAGCGACCTCTCGTTAGACGACCACGTCAGCTCCACAGTCAAATCTGCCTATTTTCAGCTTCATAACATTGCTAAAATTCGGGCTTGTTTAGATAAGGATACCACGTCCAAGTTGGTCCATGCATTCGTGACATCCTGTCTCGACTTCTGCAACTCACTGCTTACTGGCCTGCCAGCATGTGCGATCAGGCGATTGCAGCTGGTGCGAAACTCTGCAGCTAGGCTTGTCTGTCGTGAGCGTCGCAGTTGCCACATTACAACACTTCTCGCTGACCTGCACTGGCTACCAGTCAAGCAACGGATTGACTTCAAGGTTTTGTCGCTCACTTTTAGGTCACTTCATTCTTTGGCTCCAGCCTATCACTCAGATATACTCCCCCATCAGGCCAAGCATCGTACCACCCGCTTTTCGGAATCCAACAGTCTACCAATACCGCGCACAAACCTTAAATCCTTTGGAGACCGTGCATTTAGTTCGTATGCCCCCAAAGCCTGGAACTCCCTCCCGACTTGCGTCAGAACATCCCCTGAACTGACCACATTTAAAAAGAACTTAAAAACACCTATTTAGGACAGCATTTAGTGGGTCCCTGTGATTCTTGCTTCATATGCTTATGCGTGCTGACACTGTGCATGCTGTCACTAACCACATTTGCATGCCAACCCTGTGCATGTCACCCCTAACCATGTTTAACCATGTTTCATTTTGTTTGTTTTTCAAGCATGATTTTACTTACCATTCAATTGCACTTCCCTTTGCAGCAAATGTAAAGCGCCTAGAGAGAGATTGAGTTCTCCAAGGGCGCTTTATTAAGTGCATTATTATTATTATTTTTATCTTCCGATGAGGGCGACGAGCTAGGTTGGAGCTAATTGCATAAGAACGAGCGGCTGTAATTTTCTCACCTCCCGGGTCTGAAGAATGCGCCTGCTGCTGGAGACCGGCGCCTTTTAAGGTCTGATAGTTTTGATGTACCAGCATTTGTGCGATTCCCGAGTATGGCTTGACCAAAAAAATTTTCCTTGCCGATTGTTGTTCCGAGAGATGGCCGTCCATCTGGCGCACTTCTGCTCCGGCGTCTCCAGTGGTTCGCGAGACAGTGCACCGCTAGGAGACTGCAATAAGGCAGCTCGGCCAATTGAGCTATTGGAAAAACCGGCTGCAGCTGCTGATTGAATGATTTGATGCGGTAGCCCACCATGCATTCCACCTGTGAGCAATTGATTTCGGAAGTGCAGGATTGCTGTCGAGGACCCCTAACAGTCACCCCGTGCTAGTCTCGTTACTTGTTACTATAACTTATATATGTTATATGACGAACTTTGTACCTGAAAAGTGGTGCTAAATATTTGCCAAATTAAGGTATGCATTAATCTCGCTATATAGTTACTGATTATAATAACATTTGCTAAATTAGCCCATTCAGCAGCCTCATCTATATACAGCGACATATATATATATATATATAGCGACATATATATATATATATATATATATATATATATATATATATATATATATATATATATATATATAGCGACAGAAGAGCCTTAATGGCTATCACCATCGCTTGCAGCAGGCGACAAGGGACCGCCCGATGCAGGACTCGAGCCAACGACCAGGATTGCGAAGAGCGAACACCTTACCTCCTGGGATAAGACCTGTTAACTACTGAGTTGAACCAAGAGAAGGGTCAAGGCCATTGACATACAGACGTACAGTGCATTAAAATAGGTTTCTGCCGCCTAGTCTTTGATGCCCAAGCCACACTAACGCCCAAGCTAAATAAATGGTATCGTGAGCCTCGGAGAGAATCAATCAATGCTATGCCTGCAGAGAAGATCGCAACCCTAAACCTTTAAGCTCCTATCGCAGCCTCCGGCCCCCCTCGTTCCTGTTCGAGAATACGAAATGGCGCCTGGATAGAGACTCGGTTCTCCCAGGTCACTTAGCAATGCATTATATCTTTTTCCACCTCGTGATCATTCATCTACCCTGGCACGGCCGTTCTTGGTTTCGATCTAAGCTCGTCATTACCATTAGCTGGCAACCGCTGGGTGCTGCCGTCAGAGTTCGCGATACTGACCAGCACTAAGTGCATCGCCATAGTCGGCGATATTCATTAATGATAACGGTGCCAATAATAGGTCAGTGCAATAGAGCTCAGTCACTGAGCTTACCTGAACTCTCCGAATCGCCCCTTCCAAGCCTATGGTCTTCTAAACATGACCAGTCTCAAGATAATTACCCAAGCTATTTGCTAGCGAACACCGTAGGCTTGCTGCACATTATGCAGACCGTCGCCAAAAGAGCCTGCTCCGGCGAGGTGTTCTCGCCTCACACACAGGCCATATCAATTGTCAAATATAAACATGGCTGCGTGCATACTTGGTTGAATGTCTTGAGATGCTCGTAAGACTGATTGTCTCAGCGATTCCATAAGCAGTTTGCACTAAAAACTAGCAGAAGAGCTCAAAGGTCATGATCGAGAGGCTTTGCATAATAGTCTCTATAAAATATTTCGAACCATTGAGACGTTGACCATTGGTCTTAGCCCAGGGGTAATTCGCTCGCTCTTCAAGACCCAGGCGGCGGGTTCGAGCAATACAGTGGAAGACTGCAGAGGCTGGCACACGCAGAGCAGAAGTACTCGGAAAGACGATGGCAAACCACCCGGATGTATTGCAAAGAGTCTGCTTTGCTGATTTTAAAAATGAAGCACTCCACCCACTGTCTCTTCTTATAGCTCGCAAGGAGAGGAGGGCCGATGGTCAGAAGCCCACAGACTAAAAAAAATAAGGCAGCTTTTCCACAGACCAAACGTGCTTTCCAAACTCTAACGAAGTGCACGAACACAACCTGTCCGTCCATCCAACACGTCAGCCCCTGCCCCGTACCAGAGCTCCACACTCAGGCTACTGTGTGGAGCTGCTGTAGCCAAGAGCAAAGCAGCTCCTGCAAGTGTAGCATTGCTCCTGAAACAGGCTGGCCGTTAGCAGGTTATATGTCACGGTAGGAAATATGTCATTAGCACGTTAGCATGCTTTTGCGGCAAGTTGTACTGGCCTGGATGATGGATACTTGGTTCTCTTAGGGTGCTATACAGAAGGCTTTATTATTATTGCTATTATTGTTATTACAGCAACCGCAGAGTTTCGAGCTGTCGATGAGCATCAGCAAGCAATACATTGTGCATATACTGATTGATCTGGTGCTGGCTGTATTGTTTAATCAAATTTTACCTTGGAGAGAGGACACTGTGCTGGTCCTAAAAAATGCTTGCGAATGTAAGCCACGATGGCTGCTGATTTCACATTATTCGGGCTAATTGTGCTAAAACTTGCAACGACAGTACTTTAAATAAAGCCGCTCATATTTCGAAGGAGCAATACCTTGGTTTGGCCTGAATAAAGCTCAAGTTCTCTAAGGGAAAGAAGATATACTAATAAAGTATATCTTCTTAAATAATTAAAAAAGAAACGACATATTCAAGAAAGGTCTTGAAAGCTAAAACTTAGACTGGAGACAAAGCTTAGCTTGACAGATGGCAATAGTAATAATAATGCATTAATATAGCACCCTCAGAGAACTCAATCTCTTTCTAGGCACTTTACGTTTGCTGCAAAGGAAGCACGATCGAGTGGTTAGGGGTAGCATGTTTAATAAACAAACAAGAATAATATGGTTAGGGGTGACATGCACAGGGTCAGCATGCAAGTATGTTTAGTGGCAGCTTTAAACCCTAGAAAATGTCTACGTAATACACCGAATCCGTGCAGAGACTGAATACACTGCAAAATCCACAAATGCAAGAATGTCACAGCAAGTTTATTTCACACTTTATCACTTGGCTGCCGGCATCGTCATTGCATACAACACTCGATGAGCGATATCATAGTCGTGGAGTTTAGAACGACATATGACGCCGTTGCTGGCATATACAACCTTCCAGGTTGTGTGTATTTGGACTGCATTTAGCACAGAGTACGTGACGATTACATTACAGATGCCAATCACGACAGCAGTACAGTCAGAGGGAGGGGCAGAAAGCAGTGCTACAGCACAGGCTACCTGATGACTCTCACAGGATTGATCGATCGCAGATGACACGACGAGATGGCGATTAATTCCTGCCTTTGTTGCCAGGTTTCTCATGCAATTATCAAGGTCAAAGACGGACGGCATCCAACTGCCAAGGAAGATGATTGTTTAGCACAGTTGGACTGTTCCTGCGTTGAGATCGGCATCCGAGTGGTAATGTCAAAAACCTCACGGTCTATACCAAAGAGAAACCGCAGGGTATAGGAAATTGTCTTCCCGACAGTTGATTTCAATAGCCACTGTACGTGTTGAGCAGGGTCTGTACTTGCTCGTGGGCCTGCTGGTCCTAAATCCATAGCAAGACGACTGCCTATAGCTGGCAGCAGAAGTAACTACTAGGTTCACGAGGAGGCACAAAGCTAGTGACACGAAAATAACCACTAGTAATAAATACTCCAAGCACGATCGCCTTAATTTTCACAGTAAGTACAGCAGCAACAGCATCAACAATTTGATTTCAAAGGTGACTTGCAGAAATAAGTTTATGGTTTCATCACTTTACAGAAAACTTAAAGCGCCTAGAGAGAGATTAAGTTCTCTGAGGGCGCTTTATCAAGTGAATTATTATTATTATTATTCTTATCGTACTTCTTTTACAAAGCAAGAAGCTATTAAGGTTAATCGACTACATGCAGAGTCAGTTGTAAACATAATAATAATACATTTCTATAGCACTCTCAGAGAGCTCCATCTCTTTCAAGGTACTTTACATATACTGTCAAGGAAGCGTGACCATTTGGTTTGTGGTACCATGCACACTGTCAATATGCATATAAATAAGGTCACTGATACCACGTACAGTGTCAGCACGAATAAATACAAAAAAAAATTCACAAGCACTCAGCAAATGCTGTAAGGAGCAGGCGCAACGTTGGCTTCTGTTTAAATTCCGTCGTCAGATTTCATAACGTCAGTCGGGAGTGAGTTACAGGCTTTGGAAGCATACGAACTAAAGGCACGGATTCTAAAGGATTTGAGGTTGATTCAAAGCATAGCTATACGATTTGAGTCAGGCAAACAGGTGATACGATGCCTAGCACGGTTGAGGAGTTGCTCTCACAAGTCGGAAGATTCCAGAAATTGAGGGCCTACAAGTGAGTGACAAAACCTTGAAGTGCAACAGATGGATGTAGTCACATTTTGTTTTTACTTGCGCTACTGTCAATATAAGAACCTTTCGGTGCGTGCAGATGCTGCTAAGCAGAACAAAAAATTAAGGTAAATCGTGTTCAGGGTAATCCTTTCAAGTGAGAATTTTTCCAGTGCAAGCAGCAGAGATGCAGACTCACGTCGGCAGAGACGATTGGCACGACATCGGCACTTCGCAGCCACGAGGTGGCGTCCTCATATTGACGCTTCTCGATGAAGCACTGCAACAAGTAAGCCGGTTTATTTTGATCCTTGGTCTCATGCATGGCAGACACGGGGATACTACTTGCACGTCAGTTAAAACTGAAGAGCCGCTAGCATTCGTACCTTTGGTGCCAGAGGCCCCATTTCAACGTCCACGACCAATGAAAAAATCCTTCTAAACATATCTTACATCTCATAACAATCATTCTAACTGCAGCTTACAGCTGAGCGAAATCGCCGGCGATTCCGATCCTGCTATACAAATACCTCTACTGCTAAATTAGCCAGGCACTGCATTCCTTGCCACAGGATAAAGACAAGCCGAAGAATCGACAGCAGGATCTTCGTGGCCTGCTTAGAAACAAGTACACAGCCAAACTAGGTCGAGCCCTGGTGATATTGTATCTCGATTATTGCAAATCCCTTTTTTAAGGTCCTGTGGCCTGTGCCCTAAATGATCTGCAACTGGTGCTGCACTTAGCTGCTCATCTTATCTGTCTTCGACGGCAGTGTCTGCCACATTAAACCACTTCTGCCTGATCTTTACTGGATCCTTATAAAGCATCGAATCCATTTCGAGATCTTCAGTCTGGCTTGCAGGTCACTTCACTCGCTTGCATAAGCCTACTTATACGACCTCCTTTCTCTTTCAATGTGGTCTTGCACTACCCGCTCTTCAGCAACTAGTCACCTCGCTGTCTGTGGCATTAAATTGAAATCGTTTCGTTGTCAAATCTTCAGCTTGTATGCACATGGCCTTTGCTTCCGGCTACGGTCACTAAATGCACCGAATTTGCATGCTTAAAGTTACATATACATCTGCTCAGGTCAACTTTCAATTCACCCCAGTTAAATTTTTTTATTTCATTTATTCCTGTGTGCTTTGCATGCTCAACCGCGTGCGATTCAGTGCAGGCTTATCTGGCCACGAGTCTCTTACCTTAACAGGTGGCCACGAGTCTCTTGATGTTTTCCTTTATATGCATAACTTATAGTCATATAGTTATATAGTCATGCCTAACCATGATACTTGCTGCTTTTGCATACTTGATACGATGAATGCCACTAACCATTGATTTTCTTGAAGCAATTTTTAAACCACCACGGTACAGATTAAGTTCTTCAAGGGTGCTATGCAAATATCTTATCATTATTATTATAATAATAATTATTATTATTATTATTATAAGGAGGCAAGGCCTTAGCAGACCACAGCCAAAAAAATGGCATGGTTGCTACTAAGGACACGCCTCTTCTATGCCGATATCTGAGCTCTGAGAGAAAGGCAATGTTTGCCTCCCATTGCAGGCATGGTCAGGCATGCCAAAGCAGCTGCTCGTGGCCGTCAGATAAAAGGAATTATTCACACACTGCAACGATACTATGCCAGCATCAGTCATTCTATTATCAATTATTAAATTTAATAAAAAGGCGACTCGTTAAACGCATTCCTCTAAATCATAAGGAACGACTTTCCCCAGGAGTAAGTGGAGGCCAAATCTAACAAGCGGCCAGCAGTGGTTTCCGAATGCATTTATACTTCTGCCAGAGCCGACTGCCACGACTACGAAGCAAAAACGGGTGTGGCACGGAGCATCAGTGCTGAATCGTCTGTGCAACCTCAACGGTGTCGATAGGTCGCTCAAATAGTGTGCACACAACTCTCAATATTGCAAGGGGGAAACACTCAGATGGACGGACGACCTAACGAGGCTATCTTCGGTGAGAAACAGAGCAGCAGACTTATAGTACAGATCAAACAGCCGATCCACATAGAATATCCTCCCAGGAATCTCTAAACTACGTTCTTTGCTTAAAAAGTCAAGATCCGCCATCAAGCATGCCGGTGCTGACCTGATGTTAAACTTCACCTGGTTTTCTAAGAAGACGACAGCCCTCTAGACTCATCGAGAACCCCTATACCTATTGCTATTCTTCTGAGATGCCGAGGTCCACTGCAGCCTATCGAATTAACATAATGAATCTGTTCTTAGGTAAAGGTTTTATCCCAACATCTTTCGGCAAGCAACTGTCCAAACACTCTGCTTATGCTTTAAGTGTGCTGTAGAAAACTCTCATGCATAACAAGGAATTAAGGAGTCGACACTCGATAAGGAGAAGTTGATCAATTTACACCCATTTCCCTTCTCTTTCATTTCGCTTCTCCCTATTGCCGATCCTCTCGAAAACGCTAATGCGAGAGCTAACAGACCCGCTTATCTCATATCTTACACTTTCAAAAAAGGAAAATACATTTCAGTCGGGTTTTCTCACTTAAATCAGCAGGAATGCTGATTTGAGTAAAGTCTGTCTGCTAATTTTGCCAGATCTCTAGGCAACGAATCACATCATTGATCTGCAAGTTCTTTTTGAGAGTATGGCAGACACTGTTACAACGGCTAACGTCCTATCTCAGTGGGATATTTCAGACAGTACACATACATAGTACAGTGTACATCAATGGCCAATGGTTATCCAGTAAACTTGGAAGTATAAGGTATCCCAAGTATTGTAATGTAATGTATCTCTGCTGGTAACTGCATAGAGTCACCAGGACTGAGTAGGTGTTCCAAAGGGGAGTTTTCTATAGCTCACTAGAAGCCTAAGCAGCTTTTGGTGCAAGGTATATGTTCTAGGTTCACTTCCTTTGGCAATTTATAATACACACCTTGCCGGTGTAATCGCCAAGCACAAGCACAAGCCCTCATTTTCAAGTAGACGATGAACAGCTGTACTTGTACTTTGATCAACCCCTGCCTTCCAGCATCTCAAACTCTCGACTGGAACCCTTTCAGCATGTACTACTGATGCACTTGGATGACAGAAAACTTTCCAAATCTGAAGAAAGACCAAACCAACTTATTACTTATCTGAAAAGCTAGCGCCACTGAGAAATTGGAAAACCCAAACCTCATGACGGGCTCGGCAAGCAAATCTCCTAAAGCCCTTGCACGGAATGTACACACAATGACCTATCAACAGCCGACCACACCGGTGACACAGTCAAGTGTTTATCTCTGTCTGTAACTCCACAAAGTCATAAAGACTATGTGGGTGTTACACAGGAGAGTTTTGTATAGCGCACTCACAGCCTAAGCGGCTTTCGGTATGCATTCGCTAGCCAACAGACTTCGTCTCATGCAACAAAGAGAAATTGGGAAGCATAGCAGAGTCAGGAGAGCACTTGAGGTAGTGAGTAGCATGGAAGTAGCCCAGGACCGCTAAAAAGGATGAGCCATAGTCGGCAGCAGGAGAGTAGTTGTCGTTGCATAAGAACTGCAGAAGCAAGTTCCACAGCCTAGGACCAGCAGAGCTAAAGCTTCTGTCGCCAACGGTCTTTAAGGGGAGGAATGGAACAGCTAATTTATTGTCCACACAGGACCTGAGGGCATGAACAGGCTGAAACTGATGCAGCAGCTCAGCTAAGTTCGAAGGAGCCAAGCCGTGGCGGGCCTTGCGGGTCAGCGTAAGAACTTGGCTCTGTATCCATTGCTCAACCAACATCTATCCTAGCTCATTTACAAAGGAGACACGTGCTCAAACCTCTGCGGCTTGAAGGCTAGCCTTGCAGCCATATTCATAGTCACCTGCAGTGGTCTAGTTGCATTCTTTGGCAGCACAGCCAAAAGGGAATTACAATAATCAAGCCGAGACAGAAGTAAGGAGCTAGTTAAATTTTTTGAAAGCCACTGTGGAAGACAGCTCCTAATCTTGGATAGGGATCAGACGTGATGGCTAGCTGTAGAAGCAGTCTTCTGAATGAAGCTTTTAAAATTTAGGCAGCTGCCGAAAACGACACCTAAATTTCGAGCACTAGGTGATGGCCGCACAACAGCATCACCTATTAGAAGAGCAAAGCCTTTTAATCTGGCTACAGGCTTAGGGCGTCCTTTGAGCAGCAGTTCGGTTTTATCGTCATTTACTTTCAGGAAGTTTTGCGACATCCAGGATCGAATGTCGGCAAAGCAACCATTCTGTTTCTCAGTTGCTGCAGCTGATTCCGACGGTTTGAATGACAAATACAGCTGACTATCATCAGCATAAAAGTGATGTCCTATTCCATGGGCCTTAATCACTATGCCCAGAGGTTGAATATAGATGGAGAACAGCAAGGGACCGAGTACAGACCCTTGAGGGACTCCACAGGTGACCCGTCTCGTGTGTGAGACCTGACCCCCACACGACACGGATTGAACACGATCAGACAAGTACGATTTAAACCACGCCAGTGCTTTGTCTGCCAGACCGAACGTTGTTCTCAATCGTTCAAGCAGAACATCGTCATAAATGGTGTCGACGGCAGCTGAGAGATCTAGCAGAGCTGGGCCGTGACATTCCTGTCATCGTTGCCACATAGAATGTCCTTGTTAACAGGGAGGAGAGCAGTTCCAGTGGAGTGATGCCTCTTGAACCCTGATTGAAATGTTGTGACATTTCATTCTTTTCAATATGTTCAACCAGCTGCTTAGCAATCAATTTTTCAAGAATCTTTGACAAGAAAGGAAGAAGGGTAGGGAAACTGGGCGATAGTTTGCAAGGACCTCTGTATCTAATCCAGGCATTTTAAGTATGGGTCTAACGATTGCCGATTTGAAGGACTTGGGGACGACCCCTTTTCCCAAAGAAGCATTACAAATCTCGGTAATGGCAGGGCAAAGTTGGTCTGCCAGTGAAGACCACAGAGATGAGAGTATAGGGTCTTCAGGCGACGAGCTCTTTTTGCTAGACCTTGTTAAGGTAGCCAAATCGCATGCAGAAACCTAGGGTAAACGTTTTAAGGAAGGTTGTGGCACCGCGATTGCTTTAGTCGGAGGGGTCTTAATAGAGGCACGAATGAGCACAATTTTTTCAGTAATGAATGCTGAAAACCTTTCGGTTGAGTCTTTAATATCTGGGGAGTCAGACTTCTGAGCATTGACCAGTAAATGGTTTACTGTCTTATAAATCTGTTTAGGGTCCGAATGGCAGGAATTCAGCTTTCGAGTGAAAAAATAAGCCTTATTTTTGTAAGCTTCCGGGTGTAAACTCGAAGGAAGTCTTTGAAATTGATTAGATCTGTATCAGACCCCGATTTCTTGAAACAACGTTCAAGCCTGCGCTTAACACGGCGCATGTTTAGGAATTTTTTGTAAATTGAAAGGAATCTCCACGAATTTGTTCACTGATAGAATAAATGGGAGCATGCTTGTCAAGAGCACTCCTGAGTGTCATGTTCACTGCATCAGTAAGGGTATCGAGGCTGCCGGTCGTGTCTGAATGCAGATCAAGAAGACCTGCATAACTTGTCTATGTCAATGCTTTGTAAATTACGTCGCCTGACAAATTCGACATTACCCTGTATGTACAAGGGAGCAGGAACAGTAAACGAGACCGAACAATGATCTGAGAGGGTCAGTGGGCACACCACAAGGTCAGTGGGGAGGACATCCTTGGTGATCACGAGATCTAGAATATGGCCACCGACGTGGGTGGTGTGAGTAACGTGTTGGACCAAACCGAAATTCTCCAGACAGTCAAGAAATGAGCAGACCTGGCTGTTGATAGGGTTGTCAACGTGAATATTGAAGTCTCCAGCAATCAGTAATGGCCTGTCACACACAAATATTTTTGCGAGTCTATCTACACTCTTCCCAGCATTGCAACAATCGGTATTCTTAGATAAATATACCTCAGCCAAGCACTCTGCTACGCATTCGTGAAGTCCATCTAGATTTAAGTAGCTCACTACTTAAAGATCTTTAGTTGGTACACAACTATGCATCTAGGGGTCTGGCGTGGACCCTGCAGATGCTGCATTATACAACTTTATACCGGACTGCACTAGCTCCTTATCAGGGATTGTAACGACTTCAAGATTCCATCACTAAATTGTGGGTTCCTTCATTATGTTGCTGCTGCCTACTTATCTGAAATACTTCGCACTCAGGCATTGCTATGCACCGCCTGCTCCCACTCTGGTAATTTAATGCAGCTTTAATGAATCTCAAAAATTCCACAGAGGATGTGCCATCAGCTCCAATGCTTCGAAAGCTTACTCCTCAATCCTGACTGACACTACGCCATCCCTCGACTTGGCATTGAAAGAAGCTGCTAAAATCCGTGTTTCTCACTTGCTCATGCCATGTGAACTGTCCTTACTGCGCTTGTGCATGCCAAAGCTATGTTATCACGAACCTATTGATATGCTTCCTTTTCACATCTCTAAAGTATTAATAAAAAGAGTTAGTTCTCTTAGGATGCTATAAAGATTATTTATTATTAGGTTTTTGCCGCATGGGGAACCGATCCAATCTTAGACTATTTCTATGTCACCGCGATGTGTGAGGCCACAGGGCAGCTGCTACACTAGATACAGAAAAATCAAAGCAATAGACCTTTTTGTGAATCCCGAGTCTTTTTCCACGAGGCCCTAGACATGACTCGTAAATGGAAATGTAATTACAAACCATATATGATTGCTCTTCTGTCGAATGAGGCGTATCTAGTCGTTCGTTGCCTGTATGAATTCGGGGGAACTCGGGAAATACAGGTCGACCCTAAGTGAACTGAATCTCTATCCAGGCACTTCACATACGCCACAGGGCTCGAGCTCACGACCTCGGCCGCTTAGGTGAGTACCTTGATGCTTGGGCCAAACCAGATAGAGTAGCCTTTGTCGCCTGCACCTCTTTCAACATCAAGAAATTCTTGGCTCCTAGCAAATAATCTTCTGAATCAAGGATTCTCTGTCCACGTAGAGGAAAGTTGCCAACGGTCAGGAAAATTTATCACCAACCATGTAACAATCCCAGCTCCATCCGTCTTATCTGACTTTCTCTCAGTTCCTTCCACCAGGAACGGCCCTTGTCTCATTAAGGGCGATTAAATATCTGCTTCAATAGCTCATATGGCCCGAGGTGTTCCAACATGAGCATGAGATTCCACAGACTCATTTATATGGCAGCAACAGCAGCAGAATAACCTTGGCAACTACCACTCTGCTCTCACGTGGCAATAGAAAATAGCCCGCAGCAGGACTCAAACCCGGGACCTGGAATGAGCGGCACGCACACAGGCGGCTACGATCAGTTGCCAACAGTTACCATCGCAGTGCCTTCGGTGCTTATGGCAGTTCAAGAACTCCACTAAAAGACTCAGAGGAGCAACAGTAGAGGGCCACATAGACAGGAAACTGTCTGCGATCATCAGCCTGCCACGGCTTGGCTCCTTCACATCAAGCTGAACTGCAGTATCAGCTTCAGTCTCCTCGAGCAGACTCTCAGGTCCTCTATGGACAATAAACTAACTGTTCCACTCGTCGTCGGCTCAGAGACGGCTGTTGACGAAAGCTTTTGCCCTGCGAACTCACTTTGCTATTCTTACGCAACAACATCTACTCTCCCGCTGCCGATAGTGGCACATCCTTTTCAGCCGTCCCGAGCTGCTACTTCCTTACTACTCTCCACCTCGACTGCTCTCCTGACTCAGCTATGCTTTAGGCTTTCTCTTTGCTGCGTGTGACGAAGTCGCTTGGCTACTGCATGGGTACCGAAAGCTGCTTATGCTTTTGAGCGTACAAAACTCTCCTGCGTAACAACCACATGGTCTTCGTGGCATTGTGGATTTACAGACGGAGACATTACATTAAATTGCTATAGACAGCAATGAAAAACCGAATACCTCCCTCTCAATCAGGAGCAGGCACTTTCATTGGGCTGTGGGTGTGGAGCTCGGTGGGGTGACACTACGTAACAGAGTTTTTGCTATCGGGCAACACGTGCTGTTTCCTTATTGCTTATGCCTCAGAAGCCTAGAACATGACGATAGAAATTCCCTACAAACTCTACTTTCATGACCAAGACAGTGATCAACTGGAAATTAAATCATTACGGATGAGAACACGTGACAAACTCGCACCTTTTGCTTTCATATTTAGTCGTAAAGAATGGCAAATAAATCAAAATTAACACCGATTCACTATGCAGTCATACGAAAAATGACTACTAAAAAGGCATTGGGAATGAGTATATGTTGCAGATTCGTAGCTACACTGCAGATCGTTCTCTCAAAGAAGCCCCCAACTATAGTTTTCCATCATGTTTTCGTTACACTGTCCTTGGTAACGACGTTCAAGTTCATTATTTTCCGGTGAACATGCCCACCTTGCTTCTCTGAGTAAGCTCCCGTGTGCTTGTTGAGTTTGTCCAGTTGAGCATCAAGGATCTGAACTTTGACGGACACCCTTCATCTCATGTAGGCATAGTTCTTTATGAAGGCCAGAAGCAGCCTCTCATAGTTTCCAGTCTAGTGATTGCTCAGAAAGCCGTGAAACCATTGCAACAAAACTGTTCCACGCTGCTTTCTCCATCCAGTTCACTTTATTGACGAACCCGTCATGCCTTATGACCTTTATCTGTGGTCTTTACTTATAGACGAACCCATCACGCCCTATGACCTTTATCTGTGGTCTGATGAAGATACCATCGTCGACCTTTGTCCACCTAACCCCGAAAGCTGAGCCAAGACACGTTGGAGGTACTTAAAAGCTGATGACTCATTGGCAAGAGCTGTGAGACATTGCTGGATCTAGCTTGACGTGCAATGAATGTGTCAGCACTTCCTTCCGATAGTCGACCGGAAGCTCCCACTTGGTGTTCTTTACTAAAGTGAGGGCTTTGTCTGACGCTGTCACTTCCTTCCATGATAAGAGCTGCCTGTTACTACACCGGCGCTTTGCCCGGTAGGAAAAGCTAACGAGAAAACTACGCAAGCGAGACCACCACTGAGGCCAATCACGAATGACATCACTTCCAAGTCTCTAATGACCACCCAGCCATAGTCGTCATACTCCAAGGTGCCGAGCAAAATGCTGACACTGGTATAGTAGTCTTCAATGTTCACGGAGTGTGCCACGGGGAGAGATGAGCCCAATGATCCTAATAAGAAAAGCATTGCTTTCTCAAGCTTCAGGAAGAACTTCCACGAACAGGCACCCTTCCTTCTCCATCCAGGTGATTTCTATAGCATCGAATAAACCGGTCACATTGCTGTATCTCGTCTGTTACTTAAACACTTTTACCCAATAAGTTCCACCCTTTGAGCCTAGATGTCAAGAAGCTCAGCATTTGACTTGTGCGAGAAAAGGTCTCTGATCAGATCGTTGAGCTCTTGAGGCTGAGTGAGTATGGCTCTTCAGTTATAATCTGGATCTGCAATGTCTTCTCGATGTCTGACTGGTTGCTCTCACCTGGAGATGGCTGACCTCTCTCCCGCAGGGTGGTGGTGGTGGGGGATGGGGAGCTCAGGCTTAGTACTAAGTGTACTAAGCTGTAAGTGTACTAAGGCGATGAAGGATGAGGGCATTTTATTACGAGTGGATACATGATAAAAGGCTCTTGGCTCTTGCCAGCTTGGAGAAGTTCATCATTCAAAAGCAGCAGTTCCTCGAGTGGCCAGTCGGTCCACGCCGAATTCTCGGGGTATCAAACTTCCTCTTTCATCCCTCCTATCAGCGTAAGCATACCAGAATTATAAGTGAATTGAAAAATGATACTGCACACATTACCTAATATTTGGCAGAAATTCCCTCTAGCGAGCAGCAATTGTTGATCTTACGTCCAAAGCGTTTGCATGCAAAATGATGTGTGCCCCCCCCACGGCTACGACTGATCTTCGGCAGGCTTATGTCGACGTACGCTTTGTAGGCCTTGCACATCTTAACATAAACTTTGGTAGAATTCTTTTTTGCTCTTGTCTTGAAAATTACCCAAACACGTAGCAAAATGAATCTTCTAGGTGCATGCAACCCATTGCAGCCAAGTCAATCAAATACGAGTATACAGTTTTCTCTTACTCAGCAATAATGTAATCACAACCTAAAATGTTCGTTTAAGGCACCCGCACCGTTCGTTATAATTATATGGATCTATACTGCAGGGCAGTGGAGAGTTATGACAGCGGTGGCGAGGCATCATCTACTCGAGAGGCCCCATCCGCTGAAGTGGCCGGGCAGCAGCAGCTGCTGCTGCAAAGATGGCAGCAGTACGCAGCTGCAGCAGCCAGGGGAGGCAGTTGCTGAACCACGAGTGGCAGTTGCTGAACCAGGGGTGCTGAAAGCAAGTGAGAGGCTCTGACCTTGGCAGCAGCAGCCAAGCAAGAACAAGGGCCCATGGCCGAGCCAAGGGCGTAGCAAGCACGGCGCCATCTAGAGCAAACCGCAATCCCCTAGCCAGTTACCTTGGCAACGAACAGCATGTTCTCCTTCCATTGGTTAGGCTTGAGCCGTTCAGCCTACAGCGGCAGCAACTCGTGAGTGGCAGCAATAGCGATCGCTGCTCCAGCCACTGCGCCGTTTTTGCTTGGCCACGGGAGCTGCGATGGCTGCCGAGCGGCACAAACCTGTGCCACCAGGGTGTCGTGAACGGAGTGCTGACGGCTGCATCGCTGCAGCACGGGTCATGGGTCACGCATTCGCGATCGCTCGGCGCAGCCGCTAGCGCTCAGCCTCATCGGGCGCCTCGCTCACGAGCGCGGCACGCTCACCTGGATGAAGGCGTCCAGCGCCTGGTCGGCAGTGGCTCTGGGCATCTCGCTCACCAGCGCCGAAGCCACCTTCCTCTCCACCCACGTGAGCATGTACACCTGCAGCATGCGCAGGCAGGGCGCTGAGCCGCTCGTAATGTGCCAAGACGTCAATGGCATCGCAAGGCGAAGGGGGAAGAGGAGGAGGACGAGCAGGGCGAGGAATGACTAAACAGCGAAAAAAAAACCTGCGCGAGAGAGAGCACACGCAGGCAGCTGCGGCTGGCACGCGGCCGCCTGCGGCCACAGCAGCTTACATTGTAGAACCAGCGGCCGAGCAGATGATGGCACATCGGGTCGTCGGGCTTCAGCTCGATTGCCTTTGCAATGTGCTCCTGCAGCGAGCGACGCAAGCCGTCGCGCCATCGATCAACCAGCATCGATCGATCCGCGATCGACAGGCGTCAGCCGGGAGGCAGGGCAGGGCAGTCCCAGCTACCCTCACGTGGCACTGCCACCTCCCCCTGGCGGCAGCGGCATCATGCGCGACGAATTCTTCCCGTTGGGCGGTAGTCTCGTACAGACACTGGATGCGGCTGGATTGGCACTCAATCTTAATGCTGCGACGAGGCCACCACCACCTCATCCCTGAGCTTCTACTCCTCCTCCTCCTCCTCCTTCGGTCGCGCTGCGTCACATCGAACAGGGGGGGGGACACTTTTGTTGAAACGATCAGAGGGCAAGCGAGGCTGGAGCTGATCGGCACACATGGCTCCAACGACACACCGGTGGCCATCGCGATGTCACGTGACTGTGCGCCCTCTGAGAGGCCTTCGAGTCGGTCGGACGATGCCGAATAGGCAAAAGGTGGCCACGTAAGCCAGCGGCCTTCATCGAAGCCGAAGGGTGACAAAGTGAAAGCTTCGTCACATGAGCATCATTGCAGCGAAGCTGCCGACCCCAGCGACCGACGCGAGTCTGTGTTTCGTGTCAAAGCAATCGATTTTGGCAAGACCAGGGTAGGAATAACTTTTTTGCTTAAGGAAGCACTTCTCCTAATCCTTAAGAGCTCAGACTACCTCACTACTAGCCAGAGATGATCGCCACACCTCGACGTACATGGCTGGTGGCATGAGATGGTCGAGTAGATGGAGGTCACGGGAGGATGCTAATTACAGCTATATTATCATTATTAAATGGGAGGTAATTTATCATTTATAATTTATCATTTATTAATTACTAGCTAATTACAGCTAAAGCTGCAGTGTACAACTTCTACAAGAGTTCGATCAAAAAAAGTTCGCATGCCTACAAGCCAGAAATCGTCAACATCGTCAGCAGTGTGTGAGAAAGACCTGGTGTTACCCGTGGTGAAACAAACAACTTGGACCTGGCAGCAAGCCATTTCACCTTGCTTGAGCGTAGAGGACAGCCAGACAAGCTCAGGCCCACAAGCAGTCATCCACATTCATAAGCAAAGTGCTTGGGGACACTGAAGCAGTCGCTGATTTATAGGTAGGGCCAAGGGGAAGGTGACTTCCGACGACTGAAACATGAGTGATTCCTTCATTTTCACAGCTTCGAGCAATAAGCTTTCTCACATTGAAAGCCGGGCGCAATGCACTACGTCTACACACATGAATATTAGCAGCAGCTGTCAGGCTTCGGTGCAGACCTCATGCATCACTCGGCTTGTGAGCTAATGGAATGGCCCCAACTGTGGGGGGGGGACAGCCGAGCTAATGCAAAACACTTGCATCCCATTATTAGTCCATGAAAAGAGCAAATCTAGCACAGTTTTACCATTGCATGGCGGTCAAGTGTTACCACATCCAGCTGTGGCATAGCGTCTGTAATGCCTCAGACCCACAAATAGGTTTAGAGTTTTTTATTAGCCTCCTAAATGTAAGAAATTTTAAAAAACGAGTAAACACCACAGTTAGCCACTGTTTTGCTAGCTTGGAAAGCCTCGATGCTGCGATGGCAAACCGATAGTTTTAACGTTTTCTGACCGTGTATTCATCCATCATACTGAAACGTTGGCATACAAGAGTAGCCAGAATGAGACAGATCTTGGCGATTATTAGCATGGCTAAAACTATAATAACTAGGAGCCTTATATGCCAATCTATGGTTTAAATCTTAAACGGTAATCTGGAGTGATAGTCAGCTGCATTTGAGCCCCAACCTGCACACTCGCAGTCTTCTCATGCTGTGGAATATACAGTCACATGGGTTAAGAATATGGAGTTGTTATTAAGGCATGCAGGCGGTTTGCTAGATCAGCATGCTAGCTTGCCGTGGTATATCGCCGGGCTAGATCGTCGTGCATGCTCTGGTATCGTTGCCTTCCACCTATCTGCACCAGGGTGGCATGTGCAGCACGTTAGCTAGGCATCGACACACTAGTAATTTCAAAAGTACCCATTAAGCGTCCGAAAGGGCTAGCAACGTTAGACTCCCTGCATGTTGAAGGAGTGACTACGGCGCTAATGATGCAACATACGTGCTTGTAGCAGCATTCGCTGCAAAGTTGGTGCATGCGACAAACCGTCTGGCACAAGGGGCTGGCTAAAAATCCGTCCCTGCCATGTAGTAACATCATTGTTAGATCAAGCAGAGTGACGATTGAATATTGTAGGCGCTCTCACAGCCGAGACGCATGGAGGAAAAGAGCTATCTTCGACAAGACTCTGTGTGTGTGTGTGTGTGTGTGTGTGTGTGTGTGTGTGTGTGTGTGTGTGTGTGTGCCATCTAACCTGAACTGACGTCAGCATAGTAATTCAAGATGATCACAAGCTTCCATATTTATGCCTCAACTGCTTGCCAAGGATGACCACCATATAAGTGCGCTCATGTGGTGCTGCATCTAATGCTTCGATCCATGAGAGCCTTCGGACATTTATCGGTTTTTGAGGAGAATGTGTACGTACATATGCAAGCTGCATTCTCATACAACTGCACAAAACTCGGCCTTCTAGCTGACAATGTACTGCCGACTATGGTCACATTTACAGATAGCAAGCCAAGTATAACCATTTGCACAGAATTGTTCTCAGATTATTCGAAACAACGACCGAGGTTAAATCAAACAAATAACATATGGCAAAAGCAGATTAAAACAACAGATTGCTTATAGCCAGTGTACTACTTGGGCATCATATTTCGAGAATGTCATTCCTTCGGCTAATACGGCCATACAAATCTAATGGATGCCACCAACCACTCATTATCAACTGGTGCTGTCCAACCGCCATGCCTGAAGGCATGAGCGAGGAGACTTGTTGAACTAGATTGGAGAGGGAACTTAAGATTTAGCAATGGGGAGCTTAGAGGCTTAGGAGAAGAGCCCCGAGTGCATACCCTTGCAGCACCACTAATTAGTATTCCGTGAAGACCTGCTTGCACACATGACCTGATTAGCAGCTGCTAATCATGCTGGTGCAACAAATGCAACCGACGCTCAACACCGTTACCACTGTTATGTCGGTAAAATGCTACACCCCACTAATTGTAGAATTCTAACTTCATCAGCACCTGCGCACCATTAGACAACACTCTGGCCTGTTTTTAGTGGCACACATCCAGAATCTCGTACAGAATGCACCCAGCAGAAGCCGACAGAAAAACACATGATGCGCCAGTGCCAGAACTCTTTTTTAAAATAGCTTGAATACTCTAAATACCGCCCAGAAAACCAAGGAGCATTACCACAGCTAGTACTTTCTCTTCCGATGTCACCTTGGCTCACCATCTGGCTGCCCGCCTGAGCATGCCTAATCGACCGACAGCAGCACCGCTGGGCTAGTCAAGACTGGTTAAGTGTAGCAGCAGCTGGTTCGGCCAGGTGACCATTCCAAAAAACGGGTTGAGCGCATCAACCCATCAACCACTGATTGTCCGGTGTGCTGCACACAGTGGCGAATCGCCTATGAAGCCTCATGGCCGGGCCGGGCCTCTTGCCAGGGTTCCTGCGACGATCGATTGCTAGCCAGCCTAGGTTTCCAGTGCTGACCATCTCCCAGTGAGATTTGCTCACGGACATGCTTGCTGACTTCCATCGACACCCAGCCACTAGAGCAGAACTCGGTCTTCACGTTTGTATGGTGAGTCAGCGTGCAAGTCCAGGCACAGGCCAGGAGCTTTATTTCCATTCGCTCCCCATACTGAGCTGCTCGTCTCGCAGTAAGCCAATCCATAGTGTGAGGAAATTCGGAAACTAGCGTCAAGCTCAGTTTTGAACCAAGAGCAGTCAATCAGCTTCAAATTAGACGAACAATCTTCCAAAGTTAGGCATTTTCGCAAGCCAGGCCAAGCGCACGTCAGACAGACGTCGATCGCATATGCCACCGAAAGCCAGATGCTGCGATCTCTGATAGACGAGTGAGTCGCAAGTGAGTTGCCAGCTCAGCCCCTTGAGCCCCATCCAGCAGAAATTCCAGCAGAGGCCATGGCAGCTCTGCTGTCACCACGTGATTGCACCCAGTGGATACACCAGGTGCGCACATAAGTTGGTTGACGATGCAGGTAGGATGCTTGGTAGACAGACAGACAGACAGACAGGCAGGCAGGCAGACAGACAGACAGACAGGCAGGCAGGCAGGCAGGCAGGCAGGCAGGCAGGCAGGCAGGCAGGCAGGCAGGCAGGCAGGCAGGCAGGCAGGCAGGCAGGCAGGCAGGCAGGCAGGCAGGCAGGCAGGCAGGCAGGCAGGCAGGCAGGCAGGCAGGCAGGCAGGCAGGCAGCAGCAGGCAGGCAGGCAGGCAGGCAGGCAGGCAGGCAGGCAGGCAGGCAGGCAGGCAGGCAGGCAGGCAGGCAGGCAGGCAGGCAGGCAGGCAGGCAGGCAGGCAGGCAGGCAGGCAGGCAGGCAGGCAGGCAGGCAGGCAGGCAGGCAGGCAGGCAGGCAGGCAGGCAGGCAGGCAGGCAGGCAGGCAGGCAGGCAGGCAGGCAGGCAGGCAGGCAGGCAGGCAGGCAGGCAGGCAGGCAGGCAGGCAGGCAGGCAGGCAGGCAGGCAGGCAGGCAGGCAGGCAGGCAGGCAGGCAGGCAGGCAGGCAGGCAGGCAGGCAGGCAGGCAGGCAGGCAGGCAGGCAGGCAGGCAGGCAGGCAGGCAGGCAGGCAGGCAGGCAGGCAGGCAGGCAGGCAGGCAGGCAGGCAGGCAGGCAGGCAGGCAGGCAGGCAGACAGACAGACAGCTTTTCTCCTTCCTTTCCTACCCTAATTACCGACGAGGCAGTCACATCTGGACGAACAAGCTTCCGGTCGAAGGTTAGCTGTTGTGACACCCACTTCGGAGATCAGGTTTAACTATGAAGGGTAATGTAGGTAGAAGCAGGAAAGGCTTGAGAAGCCTGGTCGCAAATGCGACAGACCAACAAGCAGGTGCTAAGGGCACCAAGCCGGCCGGGTCCTCGTGATACTGAGTACACCTGGCCTAGGGTGAATGCCTCCAACGACCCTCCTACCTCTAGAGAGGTCATTGGAATTATTTTATTTTTACTATGCTTATAATGTTATGTTTTTATGTTATAATATTTATGCTATGTTTTATTTAATATCATTAGCTATTTTATTTTATTATCATTTATTTTTTATTTTATTATTAGTTTTATTATTTATTATGTTTCATGTTTTATTTATTTTGGTCATTGGCTACAACTGCAGCTAGGGGAAGCCGATATAAAACAAGCAGTAAATGAATATGCAAGCAAAAACAGCACTCTTGACACTCATCCCGACGATTTAATATAAAAAATAACGTAATTCATTTGTATAGTGCCCTAAGAGAACGTAGTCTCTATTCAGGCACTTCCCATATGTCACAGGGCTCGAGCCCATGACCTCAGCCAGACCTTGGTCAGGGCGGCACACCTTAAGCACTGGGTCAAACCAGCTTAGATTTAGCACTTGAAAATAATCCACCTGAAGGCCACATAAAAACAGCATCGACTGAACACTGCTGGCTGCTTATGTTCACGGTGGTAACTACTGAAAGGCAGATCCAACTTCTAGGAAGAACGAATCAAACTTCGATTCAGCAAAAGGAGTTATACCAAAAACCAGAGGCACCGGTCGCACCGACCCAAGGGTTTCAGCACCCTTGCCGACGAGCCAGCAAGCTCGAACCGGCAGCTCTAACTAACTTACTAGTTATGGGCAAACCCAGTGTGATTCACAAATTGGAAAGGCTGATGCTCAAAATTGGCTCTTCCAGCATATCTCCTGTTGAATCAGCTCGAAATCTAGGTGTCATACTCCAAAGCGACTTCTCGTTAGACCACCACGTCAGCTCCACAGTCAAATCTGCCTATTTTCTGCTTCATAGCATTGCTAAAATTCAGGCTTGTTTAGATAAGGATACCACGTCCAAGTTGGTCCATGCATTCGTGACATCCTGTCTCGACTTCTGCAACTCACTGCTTCCTGCTCCTACGTTGCATTGATCTGCAGCTGCCATGCATAACCAACATCATTAATATGTCATTAGCCTAAGGTCAGGTCCCAGCACCTTTCAAAAAAGCTGCAGTCAGGCCACTTCTCAAGAAAGCAACACTAGACCAAGAGAACTTAAGCAACTACCGCCCAGTCTCCCTTCTACCTATAAAAAAGACACTAGAGCAGGTCGTGGCGGACCAGCTGAACTCATATATCGAAACCTCACACGTTGCTAGTAAGTTCCAGTCTGGCTTCAGACCTAATCACTCCACAGAGTCAGCATTGCTTAGGGTATACAACGACCTACTTAGGAATGCAGACATGGGTAGAGTGTCTCTGCTTGTTTTGCTCGATCTTTCGGCAGCTTTTGATACCATCGATCACAAAGTTCTTCTAGAGCTCCTCTCATCTCGCCTGGGCATCACTGGCACTGCTCTGCAGTGGTTCAGGTCCTATTTCAGTGGAAGACTCCAGAGTATTGACGTGAATGGACAAAGATCATCTGAAGTACTGACTTTCAAAATTGGCTCTGCCAGCATATCTCCAGCTGAATCAGCTCAAAATCTAGGTGTCATATTCCAAAGCGACCTCTCGTTAGACGACCACATCAGCTCCACAGTCAAATCTGCCTATTTTCAGCTTCGTAACATTGCTAAAATTCGGGCTTGTTTAGATAGGGATACCACGTCCAAGTTGGTCCATGCATTCGTGACATCCCGTCTCGACTTCTGCAACTCACTGCTTACTGGCCTACCAGCATGTGCGATCAGGCGATTGCAGCTGGTGCAAAACTCTGCAGCTAGGCTTGTCTGTCGTGAGTGTTGCAGTTGCCACATTACTCCACTTCTCGCCGACCTGCACTGGCTCCCTGTCGAGCAACGGATCGATTTCAAGGTTCTGTTGCTCACTTTTAGGTCACTTCATTCTTTGGCTCCAGCCTAGCTCTCAGATATACTCCCCCATCAGGCCAAGCATCGTACCACCCACTTTTCGGAATCCAACAGTCTACAAATACCTCGTACAAACCTCAAGTCCTCTGGAGACCGTGCATGTAGTTCAAATGCCCCAATGCCTGGCACCCACTCTCGACCTGTGTCAGAACATCCCCTGACCTGACCACATTTAAAAAGAACTTAAAAACACACCTATTTAGGACAGCATTTAGTGGGTCCCAGTGATTCGTCCTTGATGTGCTTATGCGTGCTGACACTGTGCATGCTGCCACTAACCACATTTGCATGCTGACCCTGTGCATGTCACCCCTAACCAGGTTATTCATTTTGTTCGTTTATCAAGCATGATATTACTCACTATTCAATTGCATTTCCCTTTGCAGCAAATGTAAAGCGCCTAGAGAGAGACTGAGTTCTCTGAGGGCCCTTTATCAAGTGCATTATTATTATAACTATTATTATAGCTCAGTATCCACAGAGCTGATTGCTCTCACTCGCGCTCTGCTCGCACGTTCAAGTGCCGTTCAGTCAGCCTATTCGATTGCAACCAAGCGCTGCAATGCTTGCCAAACCATGCAGCGCCGGGTGGATTCTGCCTGATAGAAAAATCCTATCAGCTAACACAAATAAAAACTAAGCAACATATACTTAAGTATCGCCGACCCCTTGGTTAGGCTGCGTCTGCACTGGCAAACATTTGAAGTCTAGGCATTCGAGAAAATGAGGCTATAGCATCAGCTGTAACCGGTAAAGGGCACGGGAACAGGTGACTGATGGGAAGGATCTGAGTCTCGCAGGCCGGGCTCGAGGAATCACAAAGGCGTTCTACTTCTTGGCGGGGCAAATCAGAGACTCCACATCTGCATGCTGACCCTGTGCATGTCACCCCTAACCATGTTATTCATGTTGTTTATCAAGCGTGATATTACTCACCATTCCGTCGCATTTTCCTTTGCAGCAAATGTAAAGCGCCTAGAGAGAGATTGAGTTCTCTGAGGGCGCTTTATCAAGTGCATTACTAATATTACTATTATTCTGAGGCAGCCGATCAATCAGGAATGGACCCAAAAAGCAACAAGGGTGCTGCCTTCATAGATGCGTTGCATGGGAAGACCACAGACTGGTCTGTGGGACTTTGGGACTTTTCTGTGGGACTGCACGAGTTGGGATACAGGAATTACTTGGTAAAGAAAGTTGCCTACAAAAGAATGGCGGCAAGAGATGCCACATACCTACAGTAAAGCCTTAATACACTAAATCTCCTATTGAAGTCATGAAAAAACTGTACATGAACAGCAAAGAGGGCTACACCCGGTTCACACTCACAGCACTCTTTGTCTTAGTGGCTTCGATACCTGTTACTAATGAAAATGAAAATCAACGAAAAATGAATAAATGCATATAATCTTATGGGGGTTCTCTGCCGTGCTAGCACAAATTCTGGTCACCTAATGATTAATGAAACCTTCTATGAGATAATAGATATGCATACCCGCTCGCGTGCGTTAAGCAAAGTCAGACCGTGACAGAATCTGCAGAACAGTGTAGTCACAGGTGGCTGACAGTAGGCACACTGTCTACGCCACGGTGCAGGCAGTCGAAAGACGGCTGGAGAGAGAAAGAGAGAGAGAGAGAGAGAGAGAGAGAGAGAGAGAGAGAGAGAGAGAGAGAGAGAGAGAGAGAGAGAGAGTGTGTGTGTGTGTGTGTGTGTGTGCGCGTGCGCGTGTGTGGTGTGCGTGCGTGCGTGCGTGTGTGTGTGTGTGTGTGTGTGTGTGTGTACCTACCTTGAAGGTCAGTCCATTTCTGATTTTTTCGGCGACGGTTACGTATTCTCCCAAGTTGCCGATGGTCAGAGCGCACCTAGACGAGCAAGGCACTCGCAGAACAGCAGGCAAGTCAGGAAGACGCCAGGAATGCATGCACAGCGCTTTTCTGAGGGAGGGCAAAACAGAGTCTCAGCAGCGAGCACAAAACGCTGGGCACCTCTAGTGACCGACTGACGTCAAACAGCAGACTTCTGTATTACCATATCCCAATTAGCTAAACGGGCAACTCGCTCAGAAATGAGAATGCCCACACGATGGCTAAACGACGATGGCCAACGATTGTGGCCATCACGACTCGGCGTAGTCACTCGCCGCGGTCACTTCGTCGACTATAGCAGCGCTCGCACGGAAGGTCGAGCTTCGGCTTTGCTTCAAGTAGGACGTTTACACGGTCGACTTACCTTGTGTCTTGCAACCTTCTAGCTGCTACTAGCTCCACCTGCCGAGTGGCTAAAGCAAATTGCTTTTGCTTGGGAGGTGGGAAATGGCTCTCCAGGATTCACCTCCTGTCGCAATAGAGTTCACAATCACTGTCTATATTTTGCTTGAACGTCTACGCTCTCGGGGAAGGCATCAACTGAGTTCACTGGATATGTCGTCCGACGTGCCGTTCATAGCAACAAAAAAAGGATGGCAAGCCCTCGACAGAACCTGTGATTGGTCATTAGCTCGAGGCTTCCGGCGGTATCGTCTTCATCTTGGCTATACGCAGAACCGCGAGCTCAGTTCCCCTTCATCGGTCTTGGACTGCCTCCCCAGTGTTGGTCACATATCTCGATGACTGACTAATGTAAGCGCTAGTGATTTATGCACCACAGACTTGAGCCAGAACGAGGCAAGACCAAAGCTGACGACCAACGGCTTCAACAATGCCAAAGGTGGTCGAACAGAGAAAAGCACAGCATGTAGCCCCAAGCAGAGGTAGATCAAAAACAGAGCAGCCAAGACCAAGGCCTGCCCAGGCCTGTCATAATTTGTCAGCCTTCCCAAGCATGGCGTAGTAGGGGGCGGGCTCCCGGAACCGTGAGCCAAATACTGCCGGCGGTTGACTTGTCGTGTTATCATCTAAAATTATAACTCAGCTGTCCCCCAACCGCAGCTTCATCCACGGACCCGTGGGTAGCTAGGTCAGAGGTGTATCATCATGACGACTCTGCTGTCGAAAATTGCTTACTCATTAGGACAGGGAAGGGTGGCCGAAAAACCTCCAACCGACCCCAGAAGATTTGGATTCAGGACGGCAGCAGCCAAACCTTTGACTCTCACAAATCGTCCAACGCCATGGCACAGTCAAGGCACCATGCCTTCTTCAGCACTGCACTTAAGCGGATAAAATCGTGATGAGAATGGGACACGATCTCCTGGTGAAACTTTCAGAGCAGTTCAAATGTCAGCACTCACAGCTTTCATAATTTCAAAAGCTGCAAAAGCAGCACCAGTGGATATTGGTGCTGCATCCAAGCGACACACAGAAAGAGAGAGAGAGAGAGACAGGAGAGAGAGAGATAGAGAGGAAGCAGAGGCATGCACTGCCACTCACCACTTGTGCACGTCTCCGTCACTTTCGTCCAGTTGCAGAGCCTGAAAGGCGAGCTCTCGAGCGCGGAAGGCCAGCTCGCGCTTGCTGGCGGCGTCGCCTTCGCTGCCGCGCTGCTGCGACAGCAGGAACGTCGCCCTGCTCAGCCGCCATATGAACGCGGCGTCGTCTTGATGCTGCCACGGGAAAAAGCACTGCCGAACCAGCAGCTCGGGCTCGGTCCCAATTGAACCCGAGGCGGGCCGATTATGCATGCGCCCAAGGGCAGACAGCGCCCGCCTGCGGCCAAGCGCTGAGGAGGAGTGCCGACGGTCGGCACTAAAGCGGAGAAAGCAGAGGATGCACGTGCGCAGCTGCTGGTCCACCGAGCCAGCAAGCCTTCAGACGTGTGCTGGAGGCCACCAACGAACGCCTCGACAGTGAGGCGAGCCTGAACTCGGCTCGAGCTTCCTTGGCAAATATATAGCATGCAGCCAGAAGCTGAAAGTGAACACACTCCATAGACGACCATGACGGGTTTCTTTTATTATGCAGGTCATGAACTTCCATAACTAAGGAGGGGGAAGTAAAATTCCAGCTCTTGCTAAATCGGTCCAAATAGTGTTTCTTGAGTTTTTGAGATAGATAGTTATCGTTTGCTGAATTATAATAATTAGTAATCCGACATGTCAGTCAGTATCTACCCAATTTATCATAATCTAGCTGATATGCCCTACTTTACAGTTTTGATTGCATACAGAACTGCCCGTAGTGATGACCAGTCACATGTACGCTAACGCTTAGGCTGCGCACACGTCCCTCTTCGTGTGGCTTTGGAATAAATCACTCAGCTGTGAGGATGGACTCCCTATTCCGATACGAGCATTCTTGATTGCTGTCCGGCTTTGCTACCGTCGGCATTCATGTTTTTGCTACCATCGGAAATCCTGAACTGAACCGGTGAGGCTCCTACGATGAGTTAGCCGAGCATTTAGGCCATGGCTTACACGTCAAGAGTCAAGGTCGTGCGAGCCACACTCGCCGGCAACCGACTCTTCGGCCGAGGAGGCAGCTGCAGGGCTAGACACGAGCTGACTTGACAGCCTGGCTTGAAAGCGCCAGTCGGCCGGGCCGAAGCGGCCAGCTCCGACCTTTAGGTTGACCTGGCACCAGGAAGAGGTCGGCATTGCTCGACAACGGAAGTCAAAGTCGGCGGTGGAAGAGAGTCACAGCAGCATCATGGGCAAGGACCGCGACGGCAAGATGCAGGAAATGCTGCTGCTGTCAATGAACGGCAGCAGCAGCATAGGCGTCAGCACCTGGCCAGGCCCAGACCGACGGGTCAACCAACGAATGTCCAATCAGAGGATGTCCAATCAGAGGATGTCCAATATAAGACCATGCTTAAAAAGATGCCGAAATCGCAGCTACCCAGACTCATGGGAAAAAGTTGGCACCATCGGCTAGTAGCAGTTTAGCAGTATTCAGGCTGAGCTAAACTCGTCGAAGGAAGCTGTACAGAGAGAACAAACTGTCGTCTCGTCCAGGGAAGTTGTGACGACAATCTCATAAGCCTTGTTTGAGATCAGGACTAAGTTAGCCTTCTCGACGGATGCTGTGGTGCCATAGTACGAGCAAAGAGAGAGAGAGAGAGAGAGAGAGAGAGAGAGAGAGAGAGAGAGAGAGAGACAGACAGACAGACAGACAGACAGACAGACAGACAGACAGACAGACAGACAGACAGACAGACAGACAGACAGAGACAGACAGACAGAGAGGGAAAGAGACAGATAGGGAGAGAGAAGGGGAGAGAGAGAGAGAGAGGGAGAGAGAGAGAGAGGGATGGACAAACGGCGGACAGACAGATAGAGAGGCAGACAGGCAGGCAGACAGACAGAGACAGACAAAAAGAGACAGAGAGAGAGTGGTATAGAGAGGGAGGGAGAGAGGTGGACAAACGGGCAGACAGAAAGATAGAGAGGCAGACAGACAGAGAGGCAGGCAGACGGACAGAGAGGCAGGCAGACAAAGAGAGACAGAGAAATATAGAGAGGGAGAGAGGGGAGAGAGACAGAGAGGGAGAGAGAGAGAGGGGGGAGAGAAAGAGAGAGGCGGATGGACAAACGGGCGGACAGAATGAGAGACAGAGACAGACAAAGAGAGACAGAGAGAGAGAGAGAGAGAGAGAGAGAGAGAGAGAGAGAGAGAGAGAGAGAGAGAGAGAAAGAGAAAGAGAAAGAGAGAGCTACTGGTTCCAGATGAAAGAACTCCGGCCGAATCCCGTTAGCCATCAGCAATAGCTACAGCTCGGCACCATCATTACGTCACCATCATTGCCATCGCTATAGTCATCGATAGCTGGTGCCAAAAAGTGGGTATGAGCATGCAAGCTCCATGCCACCTCGCACCACCTGATTCTTTCTGCCCTACAGACATCATGGCGGCCCTCCAGGAGGGCACACCGCCAAGCTTAGTAGCTGGTTACCATCAGGAACTTGGCACTGAGCATGTCGTACGCCTCCTGCTTTGAGGCGCTATCACCATCCAGCAGCTGGTCGACTTGCACAAAGAAGGCAGCCGAATCTTCCGGCGCCGACGCCGTGCTCGAAGGGGGCGGCAGCGATAGTGGCGGCGGCGGCTCGGCCGGCGCCGAAATGATTCCCTTCTTCACTTTACTACGCAGCGACGGAGTTGAGACGGCGTGAAAGAATATCTCATCGCCAGACCTGTAGAGGACGGGAGGCATGCACCTTTTGTTCGCGTCAAGCGGCCTCGTACATTTTGGCTGGGCGGCTCGGTAGCGTAGGCGGCCGGCCAGCTGGAATGCTGCAATCGCCTCGCGAGCCTACCCGGCCGACTCGTTGACATCCTCAAACTTGTCGTCCCTATCGCTGCTCGGCAGCGAGGAGTCGGCTGTCACGTAGCCACTTCCGGGCCTGCAACCACGGGCTGCCGGTAGAGCACTCACGCTCGGCAGAAGTGTGCTGCCGCAGCGCAGTACGGACTGCGCTGCGGCAGCACTCACAATGCAGCTTCACCTCAACACGGTCTAATGGCGGCGCGAGCCGACGATCGATGGCAAAAGCAGCACAGCCAGCAGGCAGTGCTCCAAGCGCCAACATGCCTAAACAGGCATGCAAGGCTACCTTGATTGGACATGCCACCACTGACCAAATCATCGTATGTAAGTCCATCTCCAAGTTTGGCCCATGTACATATATCTCGAAAACTGACTCTTCTAAGTCTTGGCCGACGTTGCTGCTGCAGGGTATCGTACGATGTATGTAACTCTCATCGCACTCATGCACACCCACACAGCCTTCTCACTCTCCTGGCTAACTATCTCTTGCTCTCCCTCTCCACTCCTCCCAGCTCTCTTTCACCATACATATTACATATTATGAAATATATATTATATATATATATATAATATTTAATTCATACCTTCCTGTGTCTTCTCTTCTCCATTCCCATGTACTCTCACTTTTTCTCTTCCACTCAACTCCACTACACTCTACTCTTTCCCTCATGCTCTCTCTCTCTTTCTCTCTGTCTGTCTGTCTGTCTCTCTCTCCCTCTCTCTCTCTCTCTCTCTCTCTCTCTCTCTCTCTCTCTCTCTCTCTCTCTCTCTCTCTCTCTCTCTCTCTCTCTCTCTCTCTCTCTCTCTCTCTCTCTCTCTCTCTCTCTCTCTCTCTCTCTCTGTCTGATCCACACGGGTGCTTGGTCTGCAGAGTCAGCTACCCTAATACAAAACATCAAACAAAACGCCAACGGTCGAATGGCTTCAAAGTTTGCAGCCACGGCTGCATGAACCGCCTGCCTGCCTTTCTATTACCGAATCCACTGTGAATCTTAACGAACTACAGCTAGTCCCGTCTTGACTTCTGTAACTCACTGCTTGCTGGCCTACCGGCATGTGCAATCAGGCGATTGCAGCTGGTGCAAAACTCTGCAGCTAGGCTTGTCTGTCGTGAGTGTCGCAGTTGCCACATTACACCACTTCTCGCCGACCTGCACTGGCTACCAGTCAAGCAATGGATCGACTTCAAGGTTTTGTCGCTCACTTTTAGGTCACTTCATTCTATGGCTCCAGCCTATCTCTCAGATCTACTTCCCCACCAGGCCAAGCATCGTACCACCTGCTTTTCGGAATCCAACAGTTTACCACTACCTCGTACAAACCTCAAATCCTTTGGAGACCGTGCATTTACTTTGTATGCTCCCAAAGCCTGGAATTCACTCCCGTCTTGCGTCACAACATCTCCTGACTAAACCACATTTAAAAAGAACTTAAAAACACACCTATATCGGACAGCATTTAGTGGGTCCCTGTGATTCGTCCTTCATGTGCTTATTACCCCTAACAACAATAATAACAATAATAATGCACTTGATAAAGGACCCTCAGAGAACTCAATCTCTCTCTAGGCGCTTTACATTTGCTGCAAAGGGAACCATGATTGAATGGTGAGTAATATCATGCTTGATAAACAAACAAAATGAATAACATGGTTAGGGGTGACATGCACAGGGTCAGCATGCAAATGTGGTTAGTGGCAGCATGCACAGTGTCAGCACGCATAAGCACATCAAGGACGAATCACAGGGACCCACTAAATGCTGTCCTAAATAGGTGCGTTTTAAAATTCTTTTTAAATGTGGTCAGGTCAGGGGATGTTCTGACGCAGGTCGGGAGGGAGTTCCAGGCTTTGGGAGCATACGAAATAGATGAACGGTCTTCAAAGGACTTGAGGTTTAACCGTGTTATTCATGTTGTTATCAAGAATGATATTAATCACCATTCAATCGCGTTTCTCTTTGCAGTAAATGTAAAGCGCCAAGAAAGAGATTGAGTTCTCTGAGGGCACTTTTCAAGTGCATTATTATTATTATTATTAGTGGCTGCTGCTTAGCCTCCTGAGGCTGCTTAATAATAATAATACAAATACACTTGACATAGCACCCTCAGAGAACTCAGTCTCTTTCTAGGCACTTTACATGTGCTGCAAAGGAAACACGATCGAATGGTCAGTGGCAGCATGCTCAATAAGCAACAAGAATAACATGGTTAGGGGTGACATGCACAGGATGAGCATGCAGGTATGGTTAGTGGCCGCATATAGTGTCACCATGGATAAGCACATAAAGGACGAATCACAGTGACCCAGTAAATGCTGCAATAAATAGATACGTTTAATTTTAGTTTCTTTTTAAATGTGGTCAAGTCAGGAGATGTGGGCAAGTCGGAAGTGAGTTCCAGGCTTTACCCTTAGCTTAGTCCAGGCTCTCTCTGACCTTGGCCATACTCGGCTCTCTAGGCGATGCTCAGATCACCGCGAAAATTTACTGGACGCACACGAGATCTCAGCGAATGGCTTCGTCGAATTCAAGGATGAGCTTGTGGATTGGCAGCAGCAAATTATGCGACTGTGATTCTGTGAGCAAGTGAGGCCCTTCAACCGGGCTGGCTGGCATCACGAGAGGCGAATGTGCCGTGCGTCTCGGGAGGAAGGGCGCCCTGCATCGATTGGGCCTCACAGCCTAAACTCCAGCTCCACTGCTCGAGTGCCAGCAAAGGCAAAAAAGAGCTCGTGCAGCAGCAGCATCCGGGCTGCTGCTGCTGCACTCAGGCTATGCAAGCTGCAGAGACCTGCGGCCGCGCTCGTCACACCTTCTTGAAGTTCGCGACCAGTCTTCGATCCTTTTCTCGAGGGCCTGCAGTCTAGCGCTGATGTCGGCGAGCGATTTTAAGATGCTGTCGCGATCGGGGTTCGCATCGCAGGAGCCTGGCTTTCGGCCGAACCGACGCCTAGCCAGGTAGTACAAAGCCGCACCGGCGGCCCCGGCGCACAAGCCAGAGATAAGACCGACGAAAAACTGAGATCTACTCGAGCATCTGCGCTCATTGAGCTGGAAATCATGCAATCCAGACATTCGCAAACCGCGGTTGAGACGGCAAACTACGCACAGCCGCAACAACGGTAGCTAGCGACGGTCAGCCATGATACTGACAGCCTTGCACCGGGGGGGGGGGTCTGGAGGTCCGGTCGGCGCTTCCAATTGGACTGCAGCGGCACCTTGACCCACGACTGAAGCTCCGCCTCCAGCTTATCGCCCCGGTTGGTAAAGGAAACGGGCTGCTCGCTGTGACGTTCCGGTCCTAGCTACGCGGTATTCGGCGTACGTCGCTGTCCGTTGGTTATCCCGCGGTGAACTTAATACCGCACGGCGGCCCGCAGCGGAAGAGCTGCTGGTCTGGTTTGGCATTGGACCCGAGGTGGTACTTCCCACATTGGACTCGCTTGCGGTACGCTCTCGCCGCCTGCATTTACCTAGGCGTCCCTTGTTGCGGCCGAGTATCGTCAGCGGCCGACTATTGTAATTAGCACTCGCAGCTGCGGTACGTGATTCGCGTCTGCTCCCCTTGCCTCTGTGAATCTCTTACGCCCGAGTGGCGATGCTGTTGTGCAGTGCCATGCATGGCCTCTCTCTCTCTCTCCCTCTCTCTCGCTCTCTCTCCCTCTCTCTCCCCTTTTCTGTCTAGCTCTCTCCCCTCCCCCATTCCCCATCTCTCCCTTTTTCTCCTCTCTCTCTCTCTCTGTCTCTCTCTCCCTAGCTGTCTCTCTCCCCCTTTCTATCTAGCTCTCTCCCTTTCTCCCTCTCCCCCTTTCATCCTCTCCCTCTTTCTCCCTCTCTCCCCCTCTCTCCCCCTTTTTCGCTGCCTCTCTTCTCTCTCTCAACCTCTCCCTAGCTGTCTCTCCCCCTTTCTCCCCCTCTCACTCTTTCTCTCCGTCTCCCCCTTTCTCTCTGTCTCTGTCTCACTCTAGGCTCTGGCTGTGCACGGTCGGACCTTGCAGTCAATCGCTCTGGCCCACCGCCGACGATGCTACCTGTCCTATCGCCTTATCTTATCCTGCTGCTGAGGATTGGCACCAGTTGCTCTCACCGACCGCTGACGCTGCACGTAGCCCACCGGGAGGCTCCTGCAGTTGGGATGGGGGCTCCCCGGTGGTGGCTGGGGGGGGGCACCACTGACACATCCACTGGCCACAGTTCAATTGTCGTTGTTTATTCGGTGTATGTCTCATGCATTCTCACTCTCATTGGATGCCAAGCTCGGTTGTGGTTGCATGTTCCACTCCTATTCAAAAGCCTCCGAGCTTTGCCGACCGGACTGTGCTTCGGCCAGGCTTTGTCAGCAAGGCACGTCGGTCGAGCAGGAAGCAGAACGCATTGGCCTGGTGCTAGCAAGCTGACCGAAGAGCCGACTGCATGTGCTAAATGGTGCCACATAGCTGTCCTGGCGATGGGCCCAGATTAGGCTGGAATCCCATTAGCCTTGTGGTGATAATCCCTATCCAATATCCGGGCAGTTGTAACCCTTTAAGTAGCCACCTCATCTTCGGCTGCTGCTCTCGGCCAGCTGCCTCAGTAGGAGGGGGAGGAGGCGCCCAGGGACTCACCCAGAGGGCGAGGGGGGTGGCAGTGCAGCCCCGAACCGAACCATCTGGCTTGAGCCGAGAGGAGCCAGCCTGCTTGTATTTCGGCTGCGGCGGCGGCTGCTGCATCGTATGTCCAGCCTCGGCTCCTCTGCCCGTGCCTCTGCCACTCGAGCCGCTGCAGGTGCCGCTGCTCGGCTGGCTGCCTTGCGCTCGACCGCGTGACCGGCCTGCTTTCTGTCCAGCTCCAGCTCCAGGGTCAACTCGTTCGGATTCTTGCCCGTGCCGCCCGCCCGTCAGTCAGAGCCGCTGTCAGCATCGCTGATCGCTGCATAGCGCGAAGCCGTGTGCTTGCAGCAGTGCCACTTTAAAAGACCGGGGGGCTCTGTGCACTGGGTCCAGTCGTCCTCCATCTTCCGACTCGCGAGCAGGCGGATGCGAAAAAATCAGTCTCGGCTGATTACGAGCCTTCTCAAAGAGGTGCTGCATTCAAAAGAGCGAGCTGTGGCCACAAAACGTTCGATAGCCTCACCAAACTGGTAACTAGCAGACTGAAATTCTTCCTCTCCAGCACGTGCAAAATGCCCAGAAAAATATTTACTTATCTTAAGGCACCATTTCAATGCGATATCAGTATTAGCATTATTATGGATATCATTTTATAGTTACCATTATTGTTAGGTTGGGTAGCACAGCTGCTGCATGTGCTTAACGCCCTGACCGAAGAAGCTTGAGTTTGGTGCATTCGCAGCCTCGCTTCCGGCGTGTTAGCACGCAAAGACTTTCACTGCCGCGGTGCACCTATCGATGGAAGGAGGTGGCCGCTGCAGCAGCGCCCACCGGCCACCGGGTCGTCTCACTGTCTAGTGCAGCTAAACCGCCAGCTCAACGCCTGCTGGCTAGCCTTTTCCAGCCCTAGCTGTTGCTGGCACTGCACATTAGCAATCTAATCGATGGCTCGGGCTCAGCTTTCTCTGCTCTGTCTGTCTGCTCTGTCTGTCTGTCTGCTCTGTCTGTCTGTCTGTCTGTCTGCTCTGTCTGTCTGTCTGTCTGTCTGCTCTGTCTGTCTGTCTATCTGTCTGTCTGCTCTGTTTGCTCTGTCTGCTCTGTCTGCTCTGTCTGTCTGTCTGTCTCTGCTCTGTCTGTCTGTCTGTCTGTCTGTCTGCCTGTCTCTGTCTCTCCCTCATTATATCTCTCTCTCATTATATATATCTCCCTCTTTCTCTCTCTCTCTCCCTCTCTCTCTCAAGCCTTGCTGCAGCCGCTGCCGGCGCACTTGCACCCCAAGCTGTGAAGTCTGGAATCCCGACAGTCTTCAGTTCCAGTTCTTCTTGCCAGTCGCTGCTGGTGTAATAATAATAATAATACATTTTATAGCACCCTCAGAGATCTGATCTGAATCTCTTTCTGGGCACTTTTACTGATGCTGTAGAAAGAAAGCATGACCCAATGATTAATGGTAATATACTAATATACGAAATGTCATCAAGCACAACATAGACTTGACAGGCACATGGTCACCGTGTAGATACAGTTAGTGTCTGCAAGTACAGTATCAGTACGCATAAGTACATAAAGGACGAAAGGCAGGGACCTGCTAAATGCTGTAATAAACAGGTGTTCGAGGCTTCCTATTAAATGTTGTCACGTCAGGGATGACGTGACGATATTTAAAAGGAAGCCTCCCAGACGTGGCACCAGTCGAAAGTGAGTTCCAGGCTTTGGGAGCATATGAACTAAAGGCTTGGTCTCCGAAAAGGTATTGCTATTCATACGAGGTATAGCTGAGCGGCTCGAGTCAGAGCAGCCAGAGTTGTACGATGCTTGCTTGCTTGGCTTGGTGGGGGGGGGGAGTGGGTGTAGGGACCAGCTACTTATTTACTTTTATGCTATCTCCAGTAGACCCTCCTCCTCCCTCCCTCCCTCCCTCCCCCTACACTAGCTGCAGTCTAGCAGCCTTCGAAGCATCGCTGAGGCTTTCTCCTTTCTCTGCCCCTCTCCTGTCCTGCAGCCCCTGCCCACCTGCCGACGTGCCTTCTTGGCAAGCAGAGAGCCATCTTTATTCGGCTGCTTCCTCGTTAAAGGGCACGCTGCTGCTTCGCAGGCTCCTGCCCGGGGCGGCTTTTGCTCGTGCGTGCGTGCGATGATGTGCAAAGGCCAGACTCCGACGTCGGCAACGTGGCTTGGCTCGGGAGCAGCGCGCCAAAATGAGCTAGCTGTCTGTTCATTCCTAGGGGCCGATTATGGCAGGAATGGCGGTGGCTGCAGCCGTAGCCTTCTTGCGAGCGGCTGGCCGTTGGCAGGATGGCTGTGGCAGAGGCCGCCACCACTGTGGCTGCTGCTGCCTTCCCTGCCGGGTCTGCAATGTCAGTAGACCATTGCGCTCCCCTGGGCCCTTTCCTCTGGGCCAGTTTTTTTTAAGAACAGTGACAATAATGGTAAGACAGTTGAGTAGCACCCAAAATGAGCTAAATCTCTTTCTAGGCACTTTAAGTATTCTAGGAAGGAAGCATGTCACCTGGTTAGTGATAGCATGCACATTATCAGCACGCAGAAGCACACATTCCAATCATGGTGTAAGCACGCATCAGCTCACAAAAGATAGTCTATACAGGCCTATCAGTTGTTGCAAAAACGATGGATTTTTAGCTTCTTTTTCAGTATAGTCAAGGCAGTGGCAGATCGGGAGGGGGAGGGGAGGGGAGGAGGGACTATTTGCCCCCTACAGTCGGGCCGCTAGCTGAGCCGCCCCTATTCCTACACCCTTGACCACCACCAACGAAGTAATTATGCTTGAATTCCACTCAATGGCTAACTGCTCTCAGTGACTAACTGCTGAGTTCGTATCGAGTAAAGCTACGATTTTTTGCTTTAATTTTTCACAAATTGCAGGTCTGGCCCTGCCTACATAAAAATCTTGCTGGTGTTGCTGGCCATGCCCCCCTAGATGAAAACCGTGGCTCTGCCACTGAGTCAAGGAGTGCATTGACCTCACTTGGAAGTGAGTTCCAGCTGTAGGAGCATACCAATCCAAAGCACGGTCTGCAAAGATTTGATCTATGTTTGACTGCTGTCATTCAGCCGGTGTGAAGTTTCTTGCCTGCTGAAAGCAGAGTTGATAGCTGTTAAGGCGTTTCTGCAGCTAAACAAATAAGGCATTTAAATCAGCTGACAATTTACTGCTCCACTGTCGGCTTAAGCAGAGCTGGTCGTCTGCCGACGGTAGAGGTGCCGCCGGTAACCGCTCTCTGTCGTTGGTGCGAGGCTTAAGCAGCAGCCTCTCTGTGGCATGACCGTTTTCATGATGTCTTCTCGAAGCTCTAATGTCTTTGCTTTGCCCCGAAAGCCATGCTGCCTTCAGTTCAGCTGAAGGCAGAGCATGAGAGGTGTGCCTAATGTGCACCTAATGTCCTCTTCCGTTGTATATTCGGCTAGTGCCTCGCAAATAGATACTTCACAGATACTTATTCACTTGATAACGATATGCTCCTGACCAGACTGAGGTGGCATCTTGCTGCTTTAGTGCTAAAGGGCTCTGAGCTAAATAAAGGACGTGCATGGTCAAACAGTAAAGCATTAAAAGCATAGTATTATTATCCGGACCTATTTGGTTGTCTATTTGCTAGCGCCCGAGCTTCGCATAAGGCATGCATTGTCTTCTTTTCTTCATCACATGCTATTGCACTTTTTGGCGTTAGCTGTCTCATGCTCGTTTTATTCTGATTCGGAAGTCGCTTGAGTGCTGTACAAGAGGTCTGGATTGGTGTTGCATGTCCACGCATGCGTGCGTGCATCCTTGTGCAGTGATGGCAAAGTGTTTATGAACACCTGACTGTCGAAACTGCTACGGATTCGAACATTGACAACACAGAGCAGACAGGAGTAAGTTCAAGCTTCCTGCTGTGAAAAAATGTAAAATGTAGATGTTCTGCCTTCTCTGTTGGGACTCCTGTCTGTGCGTGAACGAATGGTCATTTATCTAGTTGACCACCGATTGCACGATCCATATGTTCCAGTGACCTGCTTAGCAGGTTTGGTGGGTGCTTCTTGAGACCTGCTGGAGTCAGCTCTGAGAATCACCAGTTAATCTTAGAGAGAGAGAGAGAAATGCTGGCAGACAGAAGAAGAGAGAGAGAGAGAGAGAGAGAGAGAGAGAGAGAGAGAGAGAGAGAGAGAGAGAGAAAGACAGGGAGACAGAGACAGAGAGATTATGAGCATCAGCATCGTGAATTTGTATGTTTACTCCCCTCACCCCCTGAGTGGGAGCGGGCACCGACCACGGTCACCCCTACATCTATGCCTCCGACGGTCATCAACGACGATTTCTTCCACTCGATGAGCAACCGCCGAGTGTGTGTGTCGAATATAGTCTGTGATTGTGAATGTAAAGCACCTAGAAAGAGATTGAGTTCTCTGAGGGTGCTTTATCGAGTGCATTACTATTATTATTATTATTATTGTGCGCTACAATATTTTTCTTTACTTGCATGTCTTGCCCCTACACATGAGAATCGTGGTGGTCTTGCCTCCCTTGCTGAAAACCCTGGCTCCACTTCTGAATCCAAGCATTGTTTATGTACGGTAGAGGCTCTAGCTTCCTAGTTTGTCAATTTTTTTTATTGAATAGAGTGAGTTTATGTGAAACCAAGGAGATATTTTATCAAAAATGGGCTCAGGACGTTCATTTGTAGTGGTAGCTTCTTGCTTAGGGCCTTAACCTTGACCTTGACCAAGCATAGGACTAAGCCGGACTGGGTGGCACACCCCAAGCTGGGTCTGCCCAACTTGCATGGAGGGGTTGCTGCTGCCCCCCTATGTGCCCTGTGATTGTAAGCAGCTACCTCACCCCTGTTGAAGCACGACGTTGTTCCACTCCATTTAACCCCCTGACAAGCGGACCGAAAAGTCTTTCCACATGTGGCAACTATTTACTTAGTTGCGATTGTGAAGATTGTTCATCTGTTGTGCCACAAAATTTAGCACAAGCTACAATTGCCTATCACATCGGTTGTTGTAGCAGCTGCTCTGGCAAAGCGATCCTAATGAACAGCAGCCTCCCCCAGGGGAGTTGCCTCTGCAATGTTAATGAACTGCAGCTGGTTGTACTATAATAACTATATAGTATGAGTACGAAAGCCTTTCCAGGAGGTGAGATTGCTTGCTGTTAGTCCAAACAGCATTCATTGCCAGTGAGTACAGCACTGCTTGCTTGTCAGCTTTACAAAGGCAACCTGTCCCCCCCCCCAGTACTACTAAGGTCACATTTCTTCTATTCCATTGTCTCGATCTCTGATCCATCATTTGTAATCTCTTGGTATGCTAATTCTGCAGCACCGGTTGATTATTGGTTTGGCTGGGGGGGGGTATGGTCATTGTGTCTAGCTACTGCTCTGGGTACCGTCGATTGCTTGACCTGCACACAATTAGGGTGCAGGGTTGTAGATGTTGAAGCTCCCAACACTTGAGCCTGATAGTGCTCACCTACCGAACCAACAAAGTGACACGCAGTGGAAGGGACTAGAGAGATCACACACGAAGTCTGCCCGAGATGAGACATGACCTGGTACAGCAAGGTGAAGGTTTCCTTTGCTTCCTTGCAGCAAATTGTAAGTGCCTAGAAAGAGATTGGGTTCTCTGAGGTTACTATACAAATGAATCATTATTATTCTTATATTTTTTTATTAAGGCTGGATGAAGGAGCAGCATTATCAGCTTGTGGTGGCCTTATACTCAGCAGAAGCACATGGGCATTTATACACACCAATACGATCGGCCTAAGCTTACACCAATGATTTTTTAATAGGCTCGTGCAACAGTAGACGTGGAAAAGATTGTTCTGTGCTGGGTATTAATTTGCATTAGCTAGGTGCCAGGGGCAGTCTGCACCGTGTACACTCTTTCTATATGTGGGCTCCAGCCTGCTGCTTTGGCCACTTGCACCGATTAGCTGTGGCAAGGCATCTCATTAGTCACTGCCTTGACTACTGAGGTTTGTCCAGAGACAGATCAACTGAAGAGCTGCCCTCAGGCCTGTCAATCCGGCTGCCTTGCTTCCAATACAGCTGCCTCCAAGCCACCGTTCTGGCAGCAACCATCGAGCCACTGCTGCCTTAGCCAGTTTTTGGAGCAGGTGACCAAAGCCGGTGCCACAGTGCAGCCAGTGTTGTATACCGTCATCGTGAGTAAGGGCTCTAGAGCTTCCTATCTTGTTGATTGCTCAGTCACATCGAACCTCTGTGGCACAGTAGGTTTCTGCTGGCTGTGCCACCACTGTCTGTGCCCTCGACCTGCCGACTGCACCTGGAACCGCCAGTGGTAGCAAATTGGCAACTTCCTGTCTGCCCTTTGCAGTGGACCAGTTGGTCCTGGATTAAGTCTTGGTTCATGCTAAGCACCCAGGCTAGCCAAAGCTCTCGCTGTCTCTGTCTCCCTGTCTCTGTCTCTCTGCCTCTCTCTGTCTCTGTCTCTCTGCCTCTCTCTGTCTCTGTTCTGTCTCTCTCTCCCTGTCTTTCTCTCTCTCTCTCCTCTCTCTGCCTCTCTCTCTCTCTCTCTCTCTCTCTCTCTCTCCTCTCTCCCTCTCTCTCTCTCTCTCTCTCTCTCTCTCTCTCTCTCTCTCTCTCTCTCTCTCTCTCTCTCTCTCTCTCTCTCTCTCTCTCTCTCTCTCTCTCTCTCTGTTCTGTCTCTCTCTCTCCCTGTCTTTCTCTCTCTCTCTCTCTCCTTCTCTCTGTGTCTATTTTCTCTCTCTCTCTCTCTCTCTCTCTCTCTCTCTCTCTCTCTCTCTCTCTCTCTCTCTCTCTTTGTCTCTCAGCAGTCAGCACTCTCTGGTGACCGACGCCTGGCCGACCCATTCGGTGGCTGTCTTGTGCCGAGAGGCTTGCTGCCTCTGTCAGATGTCCTTGCGCAGTCAGCTACTTGTGACTCAGATGGAGCTGGCTCAGCAATTCAACTCTCTGCCGAGCTCAAGTCACCTGCCTCTGCGCTCTACTGGCCATGCGTTAGTGTCCCCGAATCCACTCAGTCAGTAGGCTTTCTCTTGTTGAGGCTGTGTCTGGCGTTTGTGTTGGCAGCTGCTTGCTTTCAGCCGGAGCCTAGTCCTAGTGCAGCTGAGCCTAGTCACTGCTGCTGCCTGGCCTGGTTGCCTGAAGCACGTTTTGCTGACTAGTAGCTGCCCCAGAGCTCTGGTGCTCCACACAAACAGACAGGCTGCTGCTGGCAAGCCTCCTGTGGGTACCGACCTTCCCCTTCGGCAGTAGGAACACGTGTTGCCCAGTGCCTAGCCAGTAGAATTCCGCTCTCTTTTTAGCAGTGTTTGAAAATTCTCTGTCTTTATCAGTTCTGTCTGCCTAGCCGTTTGCCGGAAGATCCTCTTCCGGCTCGAATGCCCATCCAGATAGGCAGTGATCACCTTAGTGGTGTGGCATCCCGACATCCCAGTTGGCTGTTATGCCACACTACTACTACTGGTCTGCTTGCCTAATAGACTGCCAGCAGCCGCTGCCAGAGAGAGAAAGAGAGGGAGAGAGAGAGAGAGAGAGAGAAAGAGAGAGAGAGAGAAAGAGAGAGAGAGAGAGAGAGCACTCAAGAGCTCAGGCCAACCTATTCTGCTAGCATAAACTTCTTTCTTTTCGACGAGCCAAGTTTCTTTGATCTATGCACACGGAGCCTGCTGCAGTCGGTTAGTCTATGGTTGGCAGCGCTACCTCTGCTGCTGCTGCTACCATTGGCGCTGCTGCAACCGGAGCTGCCACTGCTGCTGCCGGCAATCGATGGTTGGCACCACCCCAATCCTGCCACTGAGCAGGCAGGAGGAGAACCGACGCTTTGGCCACTGCTGCACCTGCCTGAGCTCAGGTCGTGCTCAGGCTGGTGCAGCAGTGGCCCTCCGCTGCTGAAGTAGCTTGGCTGCTCACTGCATCGCCAGTAGGCCGTTGATAGAGGACTGATTGAGCGGAAGTGCTGCTATTAGAAAAACGACAGTTCTTGTCCTTCAGCCGATCAGATCCCATCTGCCTGCCTTCCGACTGATGTGGCAGCAGGGGTGGCAGACCAGCCGGCGCACGAGCCTCTGGGCTGCCATGCTGCTGCTACCCTGTCCATCGATTAACCGGCTCTCTTTCTGTCTCTCTATCTGTCTGTCTGTCTGTCTGTCTGTCTGTCTGTCTGTCTGTCTGTCTGTCTGTCTGTCTGTCTGTCTGTCTGTCTGTCTGTCTGTCTGTCTGTCTGTCTGTCTGTCTGTCTCTCTCTCTCTCTCTCTCACTCACTCGCTCAGCTGCCCCGCTAGCCTGCGAAGCTAGCCGCTAGGAGGCTCCGTTCAACGAGCGCCGAATCGAAGCTGCCAGTGATTCCAGCCTCCTGCGTTTGACGGGAGCAAGCGCCGGCAGCTTTGGCTGGCAATCAAGCCTGCATCGACCCAGCAAGCAACGCCCAGAGAAGACCTGCCCGGAAGGCTGGAGCTGGGCGGAGTGCTGCGCCAACCAGTGCTCCGCAGGCGTCAGGTTCTCAGCTGGGTGCGTGCACTCGCCCCCCCCACTCCTCCTCCTTCTCCTCCTCCAGCCTCAGCAGGCGCTCTCCTTCTAGCTGCAGCTGTGGCCTTGGCCTTCAGTAGCCTCCGGCGGTTCACTGGGGCCTGCCTGGGTGAGCACTCTTGTTTCTCTCTTGGTTTGGGCATGCTGCTGTTGCACTCGTCAAGTGTAAAGCTTTTAACCTCCCCCCCCCCCACAACTGGCATGGGCGAAGGGTATGCCATGACCTCAACTTTGGTCTTGGTTTTGTGCAGCCGAACACATTGGTGGGGATCTTTCTGACCCAGAATTATAGCAGACAGCCATCATTCGAGCATGGCTATAGCAGTTGAAAAAAATGTTACCTTCAAAATGGGAGTAGTTAATAATAGGAATAATAATACTAATGAAGCATTGATACAGTGTCCAAAGAGATGAAAATCGCTTTCTGAGAATCTTGCCTATGCAGGAGGGGGAGGTGAAAGGTTAATATAAATATATAATACATTTATTAGCGCCGTAGGAGAACATAACTCAATCCGACAGCTTTAGATATTCTGCAGAGCTGGACCCGCGATCTCGTTCGTCAAAGGCAAGTGCTTTCTCTAGGCCAAAACATTCTGCTGTATGCGGTTGGTAAGCCGAGTGGACCCTGATGTCATTGTGTGCTGGTGGTAGTGGAACTTGTTCACTCTTCAGCTACGACCAACCGGGTAGGCACGTAGGTGCGAAACTGCTAGAGCCACAATCATCCTGTGCTCCCATGTCTTAATGCGTGCATCACAAACTGCGGCCGTCGAAAGATGCATTGCAACATCAACTGTATGGCATTTTTGTATTTCACTGGCTGAAGGGGCAGCTCTGTTGTCACATTAGCGGTGACTTGATGCACTTAGTAGAAATTTCCATGCAACTCGTTAGGATGCCGATAGCGCCCCCAGAGAGCTTCTTTTCTCAACGCCATTTTCTCTTGCTGCCATCTGTGGCACATCCTGTCCAGCGGTCGTCAGCTGCTACTTCCGTGCTACTCTCTACCTCAACAGCTCTCCTGACTCAGGTGTGCTTCTCACACTTTCTCTTTGTAACTTGAGTTGAACTCTGGTAGCTACTGTGTGCGCAACGAAAGCCGCTTAGTATTTGAATGCTCTGTAGAAATTTCTCCAGCCCTACACCCACTTAGTCCTTTTGGCCTAGTGAAGTTAGAGGCAAATGTAATGACATATTTTGGTAGTAGGCAAAACGTTCTCACTTTCCACCATGGGCACAGTGAATAGTAGTAATGGTAATGCATTTGTATAGGCCTGCAAAAAAGGAAAATGTCTTTCTAGGCACATGAGAATTGAAGTATTTCAACTGACAGTACTGACACTAGGATGCACCACTTCGGCACACGCGAGTGAATACAGTTCATTGATGCGGGCTGCAAGCTGAGGAATGGGAAGTTTTTTAGTCTGCTGCGAAGTCCGGTAGTCAGGAGGTGTCACAAAGTCAGTCGGAAGTGAGTTCCAGGCTTCGGGAGCATATGAACCGAGTCGAGTGGTCGGAGGAGAAGCTCGAGTAGGTAAGACAATGGAAGGGCACGAGAATGGAGAGCTCTGAAAGGGGTGTTGTGACCTTGAGAGCAACATGCTGCTGCTGCTGCTGCCACTGCCACTGCCACTGGGCGATGGTCAGCCCACGGTGCAGGTGAGGGAGAAGTGGTACGATAAAGCAAGTGACATTCTCAGCAGACAAGCCTAGCTGCCCAGTTTGGCCCGCATCCATCAGAGTTCAATTGCACCAGTAGGGAGAGACTTAGGGCACGTCAGGAGGTACATTGTCATGTATGCCAAGGACTTGCTGCGGTAGGACCCCAGTGGCGTAAGTAAAGGGCCTGAGTAGAGTTTAATTGCTGGTAGACGCTATACGAAAATAGAGTATTTTTTGGTACCCTTATCCAAGTACATCGGGATTTCGTCAATGTCACGATGCAGAAAGTTGACCGACGACTATTAGGAAAGAGACCTGGGACCTGTCTGACCGACCCTTGAAATTGCCTACGACTGGCTGCCTCTAGCAAGCTCAGCAACAAAAGGTAATGTATCTTTGTCTGTAGCTTCACCAAGCCTCAACGACTATGTGAGTGATGGGCAGGAGAGTGGGTTCAGGAAAAGCCCCTACATCTGTCCCTGCATTCGGCCAACGCTACCCATTGTGGTGCCACGTTTAGGCAGTGAGCTCAGCTCTTTTGAATACTAGTGGATAGAGGGCTGAGAGCTGGAATCAGAGCTGAGAGTAGCATTCAATAATTTGTGTACATCGGTGAATACTAGACGTCTGCAATCTCAGTTGTTGCTGTTAGCAATCATTTTGCAATTGCTTTATTCGAAATTTGCCAGTTGTCGATATTCTGGAGCATTAGCGCTTATCTATGTTGATATTTAAGTGTGGATGGACTATATGTCACATTTAATTACGAATGCATAGTAAAGCATCGTTGCTAAGGGTAAGTACACTCAAGCTATTGTCATACCTAACAAGAAAACGCCAGCATGCTGTCGAAACATGCTGCCGAAAGGAAGTGACGATCCTGCTGTCCAAGGCCAGCGGGATCATTTGCTTCGTGCTGACTATGCATTTGAACCACTGCGTGAGCGTGGTGTAATCTACCTTCCCCTTCAACGTTACCACCTTCACCAGCACTGCCGTTTCGGGTGAGCACGAGCCCAAAAGCCTAGAGCAGCGCCTCCCCTGCTTGCCTGATTCAGCTGTTGCCCAAGGTCTAGGCCCCCCCCCCCCGGTGATGATCGATTCATTCTGACTAAAATAGTTGGCCGGGCATTTAAAACAAAGCTTCGTCGTACAGGTAAATCTCGCGGCAGAGCTTGTCCGGCCTGCTGAGTCAGACTATGTAGGTATTTTGTGATACCGAGTCTGCTAGGAATCTGCAGGAGTCTGCGTCCCATCGAGTTCGTTCAGACATGTGGCTAAGTAGCATTCTCGGACAGCCCCTTCTATTCGATACAAAGGTTGTTGAGCAGGTTCGTTGCTGCCGCTGCCTCTCTTTGCTTTTTACGACCTCGAGGTCGTGGGTTCGAATCCTGCGGCTGTGGGCAATCCCCTATTGCCACTTCAAGCAGGGGTGATAGCCGTCAAGGCTCTTCTGTTGCGTTACAAAGGAGGCTGTTAACTCAGCTAGGATATTTTATTTTTATTCTTTTGTACTTGGCCTGATGTCAGACACTTGTCAAATTCAGATTTATTCCACTTACAACTAGAATACTTGAGGTATAAGTCCGATGATCCATTTAGTATACTTGAAAGTAATAAGTAAACTGCCTGTTTTTGGCTGAATATGCTCAGCAATACTCTTGTCTACTTTTAGCAGATCCATATTGTGTAAGAAATTTTTTGGATTTTGGCCTCTGTATTGCTAGCTATTGGTAGTGATTACCCCCCCCCCCCCAGGGGCATCCGTAGGGTCGTGTGTCTTAGCCAAGGTGCTAAAGTGCATGCTCTTCACTACCCAGATTGTGGGTTCGAGTAATGCTGTAGGCAGACCTTTATTGTCACTAAAATGAGGCTGTTAAGTCATCTAACTTGTTTTATTGCATTTTGGGAAGATCTCTTTAGAAGGGCATATGTGTGTGTACCCCTACCTCATAGCTTTTGCTTGTGCAATAAAAATTAGTGCCAGTCATTCAAGATATGGGGTGTGGTGTTCTTGTGGTCACAACTTCAAGCTATTGCATTTGTCCCCCCCCCCTGAGCCGACTTGGTCTGCCTTGTGAAGCCATGGCTTTTATTGGCAGAATAGGTTGCATGAGTACCTGTGGGTATTGCGGTTTTGTTTCACAATCTCATTATGATAGATTAGTACATTGCAAAAACGTATGTGGTCACTCTGGTGTTTCGTTTTTTCTTAGTGGGGGATTGCTGGAATTTTGAAATAACATTTTAAAACGTTATAAAATATTTAGATTTTTTATTTATTCATGTGAAATGTTGCCTCCTTCCATGACGATCTCCTCCAAACCCCCACCCAAATATTGATCCAAACTGTTCCCCGGCTCATCAGCTAGCTAGAATTGATCCTGAATGTAGCAGGCGCCATGTTTTTCTTGCTCCTCGTCCTTTCATTCCTTCTCTTCCTTCCTTCCCTTCTCCTAATCTTCGCGCTGCTGCCGCAGGCTCTACATCCGCATCAAGAGGATGGATGGCTTGGGTGGCACAGCGGTGCACAGACATGATCGCCAAATTGCCATCCGTCATACTGCGCTGCATGGTGCCGAGCTTGCAGATCAAATGGCTGGACCACTGGAGGCGCAGTAGTGCCTGCTCAACAGAAGTAATTCTACTTTTGAAAACAATTTAAAGACTAAAATGCCCTGGAAAATTGGCTGTATTTTAAAAGACATTTAAATACCTATTATAAAAGAAATTCAAAGTCTAGACACCACCAGGTCTCTCACAAGATGGTTGCCTGCAATTCCACTGCCTTCGTTCTCTAAGAGCAATGTCAGTTGGCAGTTAGTGGGGAGGAGGGTGGCATCTATCATGTACCTAAGCATCTGCTATGCCTCCACAATAAGCACCCATTATTATCACCTAATTATTTACCCATTTTTAATTATTATTCAATTATTCGCCTAATTATTTACCCATTATTATCACCTAAGTGACCCACAACCCTCAGAACACATCTCATCTCCTCAAAATGTGACAGCATCACTAAAGAATTACCAGAAAACACTCGAAAATCTTACTGGGCCCTGTCCACAATATAGGCTATGTTTACTAGTGAAGGAAGTATGATTCACTATCGCTTGGGTATGCGTGGGAAATGTTGAAATTAGGCAGCTAAGAAATATGAATATTATAATTTGGGCTTAATAATAATAATAATAATATTAATGCACTTGATAACGCGCCCTCAGAGAACTCAATCTCTTCCTAGGTGCTTTACATTTGCTCAGTCGTTGTCACCTATGAATCTATCGATTTCACTATTTACGAGAATAAGCGAGGATGCACGGTATGCACGGCACTGAAGTAGGATCTGATGAATTTGTAAACCAAGTTTTTTCTACAATCGCTGACATTACCCATGTGAAACCGACCGACTTGTGAAGGTCTTGTTTTCCCAAGAGCCCTTACCCAGCCTCTATGACTGTGCTAGCCCATGGGCATGCAGCCATATTGCTGATCCACAGTACATCTCACGTCAGAAAAAGGCTTTGTCCTCAAACGTAATAGTGATTAGGAGCAGTTACTGATGGAGAATTTTTTTATTTTGTCCTCAGCTTGGTGATTGATTTCGTTTTATGTGCTGCTCGGAGGGGGGGGGGGGGTTTCGGAAAGTGAGCTTTTCGACTGCCTTGCCTCATTACCCTTACCTCCTGCCCCTCCAGCTTTACCTCCCCCATCCTTCATTTCCCCCATGTCTTCCTAACCGGCTGTCAGCTTGCGTCAGCTTGTCAGCTGCAGTGGTCTCTGTAATCAGGGTGCTGCTGGTTAGGCTCCAAGATTTAATCTGTTGATGAGACCCACTCACCAGTACAGCGCTCTGCCTCTGCAACACCTCCCCCCCTGCCGGCAAGTGTTCCTGGTTGGTAGTTGGCATTCCTGGGAAATGCACAAATTAGAAACCTGTGACGCCGTTAGATGTTTCGCGTGCGCACTTCGAAAGGATTGAAGGCAACAGGTAAACCCGGTCAGCAGGCCGTCGATGCCACCATTCCAGTTACGTAGTGACCATGCAATCAGCAACTAGGAATGTCTGGCATGGAAACCATGCTGGTATTTGGAATCAGTCATCGTGCCAGATCTTTGCTGAATAAAAGCTCTGTACACTCTCGCTGAAAGACTCGCAGAGAGCGACCAGCTGTGGCCTGGCCAGGCAAGGCAGGGCGTCTATCCCGCTTCTTCCTCGTCGTCGTCGCCCTGCGTAGGCTTGCTGGGCCAGCCTCGGTTCGTTTGGTTCAACTTGCCCCCAGGGAAATTTCTGTGCATGCCCAGGCCCTCTGTGGCAGAGATAATAGCCAGCGCCCAGTTGTCGGTTGAGGCACTAGGCCTGCACTTCGTCTAGAAGGCGAGGTGGAACCAGCTCAAGCATTTTTGTCCAGGTGTGGCCAATGGCTGCATCTGCTGTTGTCACCGCCATCACCACCTCTGCTGCTGCTGATGGCTGGTGCTAGAAGGGAGCAGGCTCGGCAGTCGGTTAGTATTTCACTAGCCAGCCAGCTGGGATATGGCAGCTACAGTGAGAACTAAACTTGTGCCGCCTTGTTCTCGAGAGCGAGCTTACAGCTGCCAACACCTAGAAGTGGTCGATTGATCGATTCAGTTCATCTGCCACCGTGATGCTATGTTGGACTCAAGCAAGAGGCCTCTTGTCACAGCTAAGGCCTGTCGAGTCTTTCTGTAGTGAGCGAGTGACACATCATCATCGGTCCGTGTTTTATTTTGACCAATTTTAAGTGGTTGGCTTGGTCACTGCATTTGAATTGAATTATAGATCTGAGGCTGCTAGTTTGCTTGTACGTGTTTTTAGACAATTTTGCTTCCTTGCTCCTTATTATAATAATAATTAACAATATTTGTAGAGCGCCCTCAGAGAACCATATCTCTTTGTAGGCATTTCAAATATTCTATAAAAGAAGCATGATCCTTAGTTTAGCTCCGGCTAGTGGTCAAAACGAGGGTACCGACACTATCCACAACTAGCTCCCTGTTTATCATCTTGCTTCCTCCTCCTTCTGTGTCTTCCCTCCTCATCTCCTTTCTTAGGCTATCACTTCTATGCGAATGACACTCAGTTGTACCTTTGCTTTGATCCCTCCCAGCCTTCGAGCACCTCAAATTCTCTCAACTCACTGGCTGCATGTATTGATGACATCCGCACGTGGATGGCAGCAAATTTTCTTAGACTAAACGATGATAAAACTTAACTTATTAGTTAGGGGCAAATCCAGTGTGATTCAGAAATTGGAAAGGCTAAAGCTTAAAATCGGCTCTGCCAGCTAATCTCCTGTTGAATCAGCTCGAAATCTAGGTGTCATATTCCAAAGTGACCTCTCGTTGGACGACCACATCAGCTCCACAATCAAGTCTGCCTACTTTCAGATACACAACATTGCTAAAATTTGGGCTTAATAATAATAATGCAGTTGATAAAGCGCCGTCAGTGAACTCAATCTCTTTCTAAGCGCTTTACACATTTGCTGCAAAGGGAAATGCAATTGAATGGTGAGTAATATCATGCTTGATAAACAACATGAATAACATAGTTAGGGGTGACATGCACAGGGTCAGCATGCAAGTGTGGTTAGTGGCAGCATGCACAGTGTCAGCATGCATAAGCACATGAAGGACGAATCACAGGGACCCACTAAATGCTGTCTTAAATAGGTGAGTTTTTTAAGTTCTTTTTAAATGTGGTCAAGTCGGGGGATGTTCTGACGCAAGTCAGGAGGGAGTTCCAGACTGTGTGAGCATACGAACTGCATGCACGGTCGCCAAAGAATTTGAGGTTTGTATGAGGTATTTGTAGACTGTTGGATTCCGAAAAGCAGGTGGTACGATGCTTGGCCTGGTGGGCGAGTAGATCTGAGAGAAAGACTGGAGCCAAAGAATGGAGTGACCTAAAAGTGAGCAACAAAACCTTGAAGTTAATCCGTTGCTTAACTGGGAGCCAGTGCAGGTCGGCGAGAAGTGGTGTAATGTGGCAACTGCGAAGCTGACGACAGACAAGCCTAGCTGCGGAGTTTTGCACCAGCTGCAATCGCCTGATTGTACATGCCGGTAGGCCAGTAAGCAGTGAGTTGCAGAAGTCGAAATGGGATGTCACGAATGCATGGCCCAACTTCGACGTGGTATCCTTATCTAAACAAGCCCGAATTTTAGCAATATTATGTAGCTGAGAATAGGCAGATTTGACTGTGGAGCTGATGTGGTCGTCTAACGAGAGGTCACTTTGGAATATGACACCTAGATTTCGAGCTGATTCAACAGGAGATATGCTGGCAGGAGCAATTTTGAGCTTTAGCCTTTCCAATTGTTTACTGGAGATCCTTCAGTCTTCTTCCTCCCCTTCGTCCTCATTTCTTCTCCTCCCTCTTTTCATTTCTTCTCCTCCTTCCTCTTCCCTTCTTCCTCCCCCAACGGTTACCTGAGGCTGCCTCACTCAGGGTGAGCCGCACAGACTCCTCAGTACACCTCCCCTCAGTACCCTTCTTTCAGTACCTAAAAGCCTTGATAAACTTTTTACGTCGTGCTTTTTTTGAGTGATAGGGTCCAGGACCCTGAGCCCAGCAGAGACGTATCTCTTGAAGGCTTGATACCAACTTTACAGTAGGTGGCTCCTACTGGCTAAATTTTGCAGTGTCTACAAATGAACACTGGGTGCAGCTAGAGAGTTGGCGATTGTGAACAGCAAGGGGAGGTTTATCCTACCTGGAAAGGTTTACACCTGTGCCACAGACGTTAACAGGCTGAGATTCAAAGCATTACCTGTCTGTGTGTAGGTTCTCTTCTGCCTGTGAGCTTGATCAAGGTCCTTTTGAATGTGTGCGCGTGTGTGCGCACGCATGTGTGCGTGTGACTATGTGAGTGTGACTGCTTGTCAAACCTCAGTTCGATGGATCAGCATTGCTAGGTCCTTCTGGCAGGGCAGCAGGAACTTCCACCGTCTCTTTTTGATCACTCCGAATTCCTTTCCTTTTTGCAGGCTGTCAATCGTACTTGCCGGAGCTTAACTGTCAGTGCCGAAATCCTCTTTGTCTGCCTCCTCTCCTAACCAACTCGGCTGACTGGTCGGCCCTGTGGGGCCCTTGGGGTTCTCCTGTAGGTGGAGAAGGCCAGCAGCCGCAGCAGCAGCAGCACCATCCTCAACCCACGGCTCAAACATCGTGACCGATTTGTTTATATCGTTCCCTCGGCATGGTAAAGGAAAAGGGAAGGTCAGCTGATCAGTCATCCTTTATTATGTAGCAACAGAAAAGCTTTAGCCCCTGTCAGGCTGCTTGTAGTAGGCAACAAAGTACTACCTTCTACAGAACTCCAACTCACGACCCTGGTCAGGAAATGCCAGCACCCAGCACTTCTGTAAGGCCAAGATCCAATCGATTTTCTTGAAGCCTCGAGAGCTTCGATCATCAGTTGTCATTCTGTGGAGGAGTGCATGTGAGTCAAGCGCACACATGTTCCTTACTAGACATGACAGAGGGATGGCTGGTCATGCCTGCCACTAAGTCTATTCGTCCATGCTTCTTTTCCATTACATGTAAAGTGCCTAGAAAGAGAGTTCTCAGCACTATGCTGTATGATAATGATGACGATGTGACTCGGTGCTGTTACTCGGCACTGTGGCCCTATGCTGTGGCCCTGCGAGTCAGTGCACCGACTGTGGGCTGCTGAAGCAGTCAGGTAGTATGCTGCTGGGCAGCATACTTCGAAAGGGGGCAGCAGGCAGTAGGGGGGAGGGGGCCTCAATCTGTTGCAGCAGCTGGAAGGCTCTGCTGACAAGCCTGCTATGCCTTCCTGACTGCCCGAAGGTCTGCACAGCCTCCACGAAGGAAGGAGAAAGCCCGAGGCAGAGGCAGCTGCTGCTATGGGGGATCAGGTCTGTCTGTCTGTCTGTCCTTGGGCTGCAGTGGGCCCTGTTAGGTATGTGCCATGTGCCAACAGTACAGCGATTAGTGTGATACCAATAACTCTGCAGACTGCATCAGGACTTATTGCAACCCTGCTTGTGGCGCCCCCCAGAATCATGAACCGGGACCAGCCAGACCTTGGCCTTGCAAGGGGTAGCCAATTACAGAGGGGGCATGTAGTGCTGGTTGCTTTATGCTGTGCCCCATCGAGTGTAGTCAGGGTGGGGTGAGGGATTTTTCTGCACTCTCTCTCTCTCTTCTCTTCTCTTTCTCCCTCTCTCTCCCTCTCTCAGTGCCTCTAGCCGTGAGCACAGATAGTGAGTGATATTAGTGGATTATGTTGGGTCTTTTTGGGTGAAAGGTGAATTACTTAGGTGTAGCAAAAGGGAGAGGGCTAGCAGGTTTTGACCTCCTCATCCTCTGTGTCGAGCTGAAGGCAGCTGTTAATATATTAGTCACCCGAAACCATCTGGTTAACCATCTTCTCTTGTGCTCGGTTGATGCTTGATCCCATCAATAATCAGAGGTTGTCTAGCTGGAGAGCTGTCTTGGAAAAATTGGGAAATGGAGGGGTGGCTAGGCAGAGGCAGAGCATGCTACATTACCTACATAGTAGCCTCTGCCTGACCAGAGCAGCAGTCTAGGTTTGCCTCTCTGCCCTCTGTGGTAAGCAGCCTCTCTGGCAGTAGAACACAAAGTTGCTGGGGGGGGGGTTCAGAAGTTAAGTGATTCCATATGTCCTGTGGTAGAGTATGAGCCAAGCCTTCTATCTGGACGATGCAGTCGATACGATATCAACCTAGTAAGTTATACTTGATCTGCCATCTGTAAATGTAGTTGAGACATCAGCCATTTTGACGTCACACGACGGAAGCAAAAGGGTGAAGTGTTTCGTAACCCTCCGGCTAATGGTAAAACTCACAAGAAGCTTGAGCACTGAGTAGCAGCCTTATACTATTAAAAGCTCTGTGCACGGCCGACTGGAATCTGGTGCTGGTGTGCTACAGGGGGGTGGGGTAATAATAATAATGCATTTGATAAAGCGCCCTCAGAGAAATCAATCTCTTTCCAGATGCTCTGCATTTGCTGCAAAGGAAGCACGATCGAATGGTTAGTTGTAGCCTGCTCGGTAAACAAAAAACAGACATGGGCTGATGGCCATGAGGCCCCCTCCCCAGGGGGGGGTCTGCTTCAATCCCAGTCTTCTGTCTTCCTCGAGGCACACGAGGCAGACGAGCTGCTGTTCGAAGGGAACTGGGTCTAGTTGCAGCTCTGCATGTTTGCTGCTCAGATGCCTGCAACCCACCTCCCTCATCTTCGAAGAAACTTTTGTGTGACGACTTGTTCACTGGTGCAGCAGTTGCTGGGAAGAGGACCTGGTTGGCCACTCGGCTGCTGTCATGGAAGCTAGCTCCTGACTAGCAAGCAATTCATCACTGCATGCAGTGATGTGTGTTTCTTAATGCCTTGGCCAGCTGTCTCCGAGTTAGGGTATGATTGACTGCAGCCTGTATGCATCAGGGAAAGGAAGGCTAATGGGCCCCATTCCCCTTGATCTGACCTGAAGGGGCCTCTGCTGCCGGACACTCCCTTCAGCCTTGCTATGATGTGCCGTGTCAGGCAAGTTCAAGGTTTGGCTATAAGCAGACACTGACTGGGCTCTCTTCCAACTTGGCTATCGGCATGAATGATCTCTCCAGCCGAGACAAGGGTATGTTGAAGGAGGCTGAGGCTGGGTGCCGATGTTGCTGCTGCCGATGCTGCTGCCATTGCTGCTGTTGCTGCTATCAAGGCTGAGTGGATCAGGCTGCAGCTATTTGTGATGCTGAAAAGGGTAATTGTTTACTGGTAATTATCTAGCTTGCTAGCATTGTACTGCTCTATTGTGGCCCCAGTCTAGTGTTCTCTTTTGTAAGCACAACCTTCAAAAGAGGACCAAAGTAGAAACAAAGATGTTTGCTCAATAACTTCACCTTCGGGAAGTTGTTTGGGCTCCCTCAGTTGCTAAAATTGTTCAGGTTGACGAAATTAGTAGTCACTGTTTGGATTAGCTTCTCCCACTTTGTTATGCAGCCAGACTGTTGAATATGTTGAATGTGGCCAGGTCTACTGCACTGCTGCTGCTACCTACATTTTCGATCCCTGCATCGTGAACTTGCTTATCGAGGGCCTCCCAAGGAGTAAATGGGCAGCTGCTGCTGCAGTTGCAGCAGCGGCTGCAGCAGGCATCACGGCACTTGGGTACCACCAGCAGCCAATCTGCTAGCTCCATAGCTTGGCTGCCGGCGATTGATTGGCAGGAGCTGGCAGCCAAAATCCTCAGCCATCTGAGACAGGCTTACCACTGTCTGTCGTTGCACCTTCCCTGTTGGTTAGCCTGGTTCCAGAAGCCAACTAACAAGACCATCCAGCCATCAGCCTCACTCTGGATGTGAAGACAGTGTACTGAAACTCCAGCCTGTGCCAGTTAAATGAACCATCATACCCGAGTGTCAACCTACAGCTAGCTCACCATCACTTCCTTCCTATCAGCAGGTCAGCCTAGTGTGGCAGCAGCCACAGGGCAGGGACCCTTAGTTTATAATAATAATATAACTCATTTAATAATAATAATAATAATAACGCACTTGATACAGCGCGCTCAGCGAACTCAACTCTTTCTAGGCACTTAACATCTGCTGCAAAGGAAACACAATCGAATGGTTAGTGGTAGCATGCTCAATAAACGGTGAGCCGTGATGGCACACTAGGTAAGGCAGTTGCTTTCACGGCCTCGGTCCCGAGGTCGTGGGTTCGATTCCTGCGGTGGGGCGATCCTTTATCGCCACTGCAAGCGGTGGTGATAGCCATAAAGGCTCTTCTGTCGCTATACACAAGAGGCTGTTTAATCAGCTACGATTATTTATTTATTAAACACCGTGAACAACACGGTTAGGGGGTTTCATGCACAGGGTCAGCATGCAAGTATGGTTAGTGGCAGCATGCGCAGTGTCAGCACCCATGAGCATATAAAGATCGAATCACAGGGACCCACTACATGCTGTGATAATTAGGTGTTTTTAGTTTCTTTTAAAATGTGGTCAAGTGAGGGGATGTCGTGACGCAAGTTTAGTGAATTCCAGGCTTTGGGAGCATGCTAACTAAATGCACGGTCTCCAAAGGATTTGAGGTTTGTACGAGATATAGGTAAAAAGTTGGATTCCGAAAAGTGCTGGTACGATGCTTAGCCTGGTGGGGCAGTAGATCTGGTAGATAGGTTGGAGCCAAAGAATGAAAGGACTTAAAAGCAACAAAACCTTGAAGTCGATGAGTTGCTTGACTGGTAGCCAGTGCAGGTCGGCGAGAAGTGGTGTGATGTGGCAACTGTGCCGCTCACGACAGACAAGGCTGGCTGTGGAGTTTTGCACCGGCTGTAATCGCCTGATTGCACATGCCGTTAGGCCAGCAAGCAGTGAGTTACAGAAGTCAAGTCGGGATGTCACAAATGCATGGACCAACTTAGATATATGCTAAGCGTGGAACCAACTTTTTGCTTTTCCCTGCTGGTTTCTTGCTGCAGACTGACTTGTCCAATCAATCTTCAGTCTCTACAGCAAATGCCTTATCTATGAATCTGGACTATCAAGGACTATGAGGGAACTATGGCTGCTCTTAAAGAACATAAGATGAAACTAAATGCCCTAGAAAGAAAATTGCACCTGGTTTACCAGCTACTGCCTCAGGAGTTGGGAAGTTACCATTAGTCAAAACTTGTCCCTGGCATTCTTCGGCAGGTAAGTAAGAATAACAATAATAATAACGGCGATAAACATTTGTATAGCACTCTCGGAGAACTTGATCTCTTTCTAGGCACCCTACATATGCTGCAAAGGAAGCATGGTCGAATGTTTAGTGGCAGCATACTCAACGACAACAAGAATCTCCCTGTATCCTGAGTTGCCCCCTTAACTGCTCGGCCCCCAAATCTTCGAGCCGTGAATTTAGTGCGCTGATTAGCACTCGTTCTGGTAATAGCATGCTCATTTCGGCTCAGCATGAGGCTTAAAGTAGAACGCCGGCTGTTACTAGGGTTTCTGCCAAATCCATTGGCCGCTCTTACCGGCTAAGTGCTGCTTAGCATGAAGACTGTATAATCGGCTTCACCAAGTTAATACTTTCATTACTGCCATTTGACCACCAGTACATGCACTTTGTCCCCCCAGTCCCAGTCGGCCACCAGCAAATGCTACACGTGCTTTCCACTGCTCCAACCCTTCCAATGGGCCGCCTCGAGGTCCTGCATGGACAGCGGCTCAGATTCCACCAGTTCTAATCTCGGCTCACTAAAAACCAAGGTGCAACCTGTCGGCGACCACGTTGTCCAAGAGAAGCTCGATGCATTTCTGCTGATCGAGACGCGGATGGCAACCAGCCCTGGTGGCTGTGTAACTGAGGCCACCTCTCCCGAGTTGTCATTCTGGCTTCTAACCCTGTATATCCCCTTCTGGCTGCCTAACCCCGTTTATGGATGAATTTTGGCAGTTCCTCACTGAAATGTTCACGTGCGACTGGCCTTAATTGATTGCTGGAGACTTTTAACATTCACGTTGACGACCATAGCAACAGTCAAGTCATTTCAGCTTATTTCTTGACTGTCTGGAGAACTTTGGCTTGGTCCAATACGTTAATTTTACGACTTACATCGGTGGCCGTGATCTGAATCTCGCAATCACATGAGATGTCTGCTCCACTGACCATAGCATTCTTGTTTGCCGCTGACCATTTCCGATCATTACTCAGTTTTGTTCATTGGTCCTGTTACGTTGTATGTGCAGGGTAGCATCGAGTTTGTCCAGCGATGAAACTTAGAAAGCATGTGTGATGAGAAATTTAATTTTTTTTATATCTGTTTATGATGCATGTCTTCTTGATCTTCACCCTGACTAACCTCACAGCCTTCATTGATGCAGTCAACTCGAAACTTAAAAGAGTGCTTTTGACAAGCATGCCCCTTACATCCTGACCGCATGCAGAGTCGTTGAGTTTCCCTTTAGTTTATCAAATGTGCCGTGTAAAGCACAAGCTTGAATGTTGCTTCTAGGTTAAAGTTCAGGTCTGACGACGATCCACCAGTTTCAAGGACTTTCTCCGAGTCTACACATGAAACTTTAGAAAAGCCATGGCTTCTTTGTTCACTCGAAAGCTTAATTCCTGAGAGTCAGACCAAAAAAAACTTTATAAGACAGTGAGTCATTTGCTTGACAAGTGTGAGAGGTCTCTTTAACCGGATATCAACCGTTCGGCTGAGAGATTTTCTGCCATGTTGTAGAAGAAATTGCAAGTGTTCGTTACTCCATGAAGACACTGCCGACTGAAGTGTCGGGTCGCAATCTGTGACCTTCCTTGAGAAGTTTGCTGATTGTCTGTACGAAATAGCTACTTTAATAAAGTCTAGTAAAAGGAGCTCATCCCCTGAAGGCCTAATACCATCCCATCTCTGGTCTTCAGTGGCAAAAACAACTTGACCCAGGCATAAGTCAGGTTTGTAATGGTTCTTTGGATAACTGGGTTGTTACAGTGTTTTTCAAATCGGCCATCGTTCGACCAATACTTTAAAAGCCCGAATTGGATTACCCTAGGTCCTAGACAACTACCGGTATCGCCCAGTTTCCATTCTTCCTTTTTGTTCTAAGATTGTTTCTAGACAGCTTGTTGAGCATATTGAAAAGATTGAATCGTGAGAAAAATTTCACTCGGGATTCTAGCAACACTGCTCTCCTCCGTGTGACCATTGGCATCCTAAGCAGCAACAACGATGACGACAGTGTTACTGCTGCCTGGTTCTGCTTGATCTATCATTTGCATTCGACACTATTGATCACAATATCCAACTTGAGCAATTGAGGTCAACGATCGGCATGGCAAATAAGGCACTGACAAGGTTCAAATCGAATTTGTTCAATCGGTGTCATGTGATCGTCAAGGCCTATCCAGCAGACCAGTCGTATTCGGTGTTCCACAACGACCCTTCCTTCACGATTCTTTGCCGTTCTTCATTTATACCGAGCCTCTGAGAAAACTGATTGGGGGACCCATGGGATCGACTATCACTTTTATGCTGCCGCTACTCAGTTGTATTTGTCATTTAAATCTTCAAACTCTGCTTCAACAACCGACAGTTCAACAACCACTAGAAGCATTTGAAAGAAGCAAAAGGCTTGACTGTTTTTGCCCTGGGATGTGTGTGCTGGCCTCACACGACTAAGGTCATTGGCTCGAGTACTGCAGCATATGTGAAGCATCTGGGTAGACATTATGTTCTCTTAGGGCGCTATGCAAGTAAATTATATATATATATATTTTTTTTTTGTTCTTAACAGCCAATGTTCGGTGTGTGAGAATTGTCCTTCACATGCTTGTGCGTGCTGACACTGGGAGTATTATTGCTGCCCAACTGACGTTTTTTGTGCAGCATATGTGAAGTGCGTAGTAAGAGATCTCGTTCTCTTTGGGTGCTGTGCAAATGTCTTATTATTCTTATTACTCATGCTACAAGGGACTTAAGAAAGTGCGATTTTGCAGGGTGATGGTTTTGAAACCCGCACAGAGGCCAGTAAAGTAGATTCAGGTGCAGCTGTGGTCTTGTCGGTTTGCTGTCGGTAGTGGTGGCCTGATCGCCGACTTAACCATACCGGCTTTGGGCTAAGCCGGCCTTGGCTTGGGCTTGAGCCTGCCCTTTAGCTTGCTCCCGAGATGCCACTCAGAAAACCGAAAAATGCCGTGTTTGTGCTGTGAGAAGTGGAAAACCGCTCAGCCTGAGACTAGCAGCCACGGCCTGGCTGCCTGGGACCCGTCTTTCATCGATTAGAGCTAAAGTGCAATATTCTGTCCTGTCAGCATAGCTGTTCATTTTGTTTGTTTATCAAGCATGATTTTACTCATCATTCAATTGCATTTCTCTTTCCAGCAAATGTATAGCGCCTAGAGAGAGATTAGGTTCTCTGAGGGCACTTTATCAAGTGCATTATTATTATTATTATTATAGTGGTTACACCGGCTGCTACTTTCACAACTCGACAAACTAGCAGCATCAGTTGCATGGCCCACATCTCCCGTCTCGGCTGGCTGGTACATTCTTCGTGGTGCCATTCAATTCGTTCCATGTTGGTTGCTCGGTGCAACTTTCTGTGAGCCACACTCTCGCTGCTCGGTTCGGTGTCTTTGGAACGGTTTGGTTGCTGTGACACGCTTTCTGTGAGCCACACTCTCGCTGCTCGGTTCGGTGTCTTTGGAACGGTTTGGTTGCTGTGACACGTACGCCAGGAAGTGAATGCCTCTAGTTGCGTGCTCTTCTTGATGATAATAATAACAATAATAATAAAACGCATGATAAAGCATCATCAGAGAACTCAAATCTCTTTACACTTGCTGCAAAGGGAACACGATCGAAAGGTGAGTAATATCATGCTCGATAAACAACATTAACAACATCACGTTAGGGGTGACATGCACAAGGTCAGCATGTAAGTGTGGTTAGTGGCAGCATGCAACAGTGTCAGCACACATAAGCACATAAAGAACAGATCACCGGGACCCACTAAATGCTGTCATTAAATAGGTGCGTTTTAATTATTTTTATAATGTGGTCAAGTCAGGGGATGTCGTGAAGGAAGTAGGGAGTGAGTTCCAGCTTCAGGAGCATCCGAACTAAATGCACAGTCTCTGAAGGATTTGAGGTTTGTACGAGGTGTAGGTAAACAGTTAGTTTCCGAAAAGTGTGTGGTACGATGCTTGGACTGGTGGGGGAGTAGATCTGAGAGATATGCTTTAGCCAAAGAATGGAGGGACATAAAAGTGAGCCACAAAACTTTGGAAGTCGATGAGTTGCTTGACTGGGAGCCAGTGCAGGTCAGCAAGAAGCGGTGTGATGTGGCAACTGGGAGGCTCACGACAGACGAGCCTAGCTGCTGGGTTTTGCACCAGCTGTAAACGCCTGATTGCACATGCCGGTAGGCTAGCAGGTAGTGAGTTACAGAAATCAAGACGGGTGACCTGTGGCGTCTGCTTGCCAGAACTTTTTCAATTCGTGGGCGCTGCTGGGACTGGACTTCAGTGCGAACCGCCAGACAAAGCGAACCAGAGTGAGGCTGCAGAATTGCTCCATTCAGCTGGTTGACCAGAAGTTGTGGTATCGCATCATCCTTCCCCAACAGGTAGCCTTGGCATGGCAGCACTTTGCCACTGCTGTGAGCTATTGCTTGTACCAGCAGACTTACCGAGTCTCCTAAGCATGCAAGCTTGTTTCCGAAGAGCTGATCCTTGACCTTGATTGGCCCCAGGGCTCTCTGAAGGCTTATCTGGCTAACAGTCTACAGTCTAGTCACGTGGCACTTTTTGCTCGGGGGGGGGGGGCTGGGTGGGTGTTGCCCTCCAAAGCCCTCCCCCCTTGAGGTTAGACAGACGACCAGCTCTCGGACGAAATACAGTAGTGATGTGACATCGGGTGCAGCACCGGCATCATTGACAAAGGTTGCCTCCACCCCACCATTAACTCCTCAGTTGGGCTCCATCTTGGCCTGTGTACCAGTTTGTGAAAGCAGCACGGTGATTGACAACTAAAATACCTGGTAACACGTAGTTTTCTATAGCACGGGTGTGGGTAAGGGAGGTGATTGCAGTGATGAATGGAAAAAAAGCAGGCCTAGAGTGAGAGGCTTGAAGCCTGGGAAAGAACTGGCCAATCAGTTTGGTGGTAGGTAGTGAGCACCATTTGAAGAAAGGGATCACTGGCGAGGTTGTCACACGACCAAGGTCGAAACAGTGCTAAAGAAAACAGTGGCCAGCAGCTATCTAGAGAGAGAGAGACAGAGAGAGAGAGAGAGAGAGACAGAGAGACAGAGAGAGAGAGAGAGAGAGAGAGAGAGAGAGAGAGAGAGAGAGAGAGAGAGAGAGAGAGAGAGAGAGAGAGAGAGAGAGAGAGAGAGAGACAGAGACAGAGACAGAGACAGAGACAGAGACAGAGAGACAGAGAGAGAGAGAGATAATTCATTTGTGTAACGCCCCAAGAGAACTTAATTTCTGTTCAGACGCTTCACATATGCCACAGGGCTCGAGCCCACGACCTAGGCCAGACCTTGGTCGGGGCGGCGCGTTAACCACTGGACCAAACCAGCGCTGGTGGATGCTATAATGGCTAGCCTTCTGTTCTCCTGCTCCAGCTTGACGAGTGACAGCATCACAAGCCAGTTACCACTTGAAGGGGCCAGCGTGGACCGGTCTATACTGGATGATGGACTGAAGCCCCAGCTGACCGTACTTCTGAACTCATTCGAGCATGGTTGCTTTTGAATCGTGCATTATGCATTGCACTCAAGAAAGCTCAGCTACAAAAGTGCTCGTTTGAGTGCTTTATGTGGTGGCATAAGCTAGTCGGACAGGGTACAGTGGGGCAGAGTGCTTGGGCTACCTGCAGCAACCGGCCAGAGATTTATCCCATCCATTCACGAAGACATCAGAGCTCACTTTGCTGAGGATCTGAGGGGGGTAACAGTGAGGGGGCCGGCCTCGTCTTCGCATCTGGTCGCCCGCCTGGAAAGGCGCCACCGAGCAAGTGCCTCGCTGGCCCATGCCTGCCTCGCCGGCTCCCATGAGCTCCGAGTTTGCACTGCAGACTCACGTGGCTGCAGTGGGTGTGACGCTTGGCACGTGACGGCAGCAAGCTGGATGCTCGTTTGCGAACGTCTGACTGACAGCTGGCGATTGGAACGAATGATAGGCATCGCCTAGCATTGATCTCTCTTCAGCTGCCGAGCTGGCTATGCTACACCCAGACGGCTCATCTCTCGCGGTCGGGTCTTGGTGCAGCGCTCTCTTTCCACGCACTTTCACCGGCTTTGCTCGCACCCATCACGCCGATGGAGCTACTACCCTGCTCCCCCCCCCCCCCCGCCACCCAATGGCTTCAGTGATGTCGATCGCATGGCAGGCTTGGCGATGACGCGGAGGCTGCTGTGGTGCAGCAATGCAAGTGTGTGCCCATTCCGCCTACTGCAGCTGCTGCTGCTGCCGTTGCTGTCACTGCTGACCTCTTGTCGAATGATGACTTGACCACATTTAAAAAGAACTTGAAAGCACACCTATTTAGGGCAGCATTTAGTGGGTCCCTGTGATTTGTCCTTGATGTGCTTATGCGTGCTGACACTGTGCATGCTGCCACTAACCACATTTGCATGCTGACCCTGTGCATGTCACCCCTAACCATGTTATTCATGTTGTTATCAAGCATGATATTACTCACCATTCAATTGCATTTCCCTTTGCAGCAATTGTAAAGCGCCTAGAAAGAGATTGAGTTCTCTGAGGGCGCTTTATCAAGTGCATTATTATTATTATTATTATTATTAAGGATCTGCAGCGCTGGCCGAGCTTGGATGCCGTGCATCGAGGAGGCTGGGGGGTTGGGGTGGCGGTCAGAGGGCGTCCCGGAGAGCTGGGCGCTGAGGCAGTGAAGGGATCGTGGTGTGTATTTTCTCCCATCATTGCCATATCCGAAACGTGCGATGCCATCGAGTCGAAGCAGCGGTAGCAGCGGCTTCATCGGAGCATACAAATATACATACGCCCACCGTTCACCGACCTGCTTCCTGCGCCTCCTTTGGCTGGCTGTTTGCCGCTTGACCTGCCACTGCTGCAACCGTCGTCGGCTGCTTCCGATGCTTCTGGCATTGCCTGCATGCTCAGACCGTTTCCATCTTTGTTGCCAGGCAGCTGCTGTGCTGATACAGCGGTCAGAGACATCTGGCCACCGCCACCGCCGCGACTTTGAGGCAGGCGGCAGCTCTAGTTGTAGCAACTGACACTGCTCCACCGACGTTTGGCTCGAGCGGAAAGCACTCTTGTGCGTGACTGGTGTCTCGGGCGAGCACGGTGAGCAAACAGGCGCAGCCGCTGCAAGCCGGGGCAGCAGCCCGAGCTATAGTGGCTTGCTTGCCCTCAGAGCCAGCCAAGCACTCCCTAGCTAACCCTGCGCCTTCTGGGGTGGCCAAGCCTTCTCAGCTAGGTGACGTCAGCTTATACAAACGTGGGCATGTCTGCCTGGCTTTGCTCGGAACTCGCTGCTGCTGCTGCTGCTGGGGCCTTTGCCGCTCCCCCACAAAGCGGTCTCGAACCGTCGGCCTTTGCTCACGCGGCGGCTCGCTCTTATTATGCAATCTACCACACGGGTGCCGGCGCCGCTCGTTAGGGCGCAGCCAGTCTAGTCTGTCTTGTATGGCTCGGTCGAGCTCTTCTGTTCCCCGGCTCCGCCTCGACCACTGGAAGAAACTGCAGCAGCAGCTGCCCATCCACGCTTGCATCCAGCTCCGACGAATGTTGGCTGGCGCTCGCCTGTGGTGCGGCTCGCAGGAGACGAATATCTTGGAAATTTCGGAAATGAGGGACCGATGGTACGGGGGCCTGGTGCACGCAGCTGGAACTGGGACCCTCTATTCCGTGGAAGGGTTGCCTGTCAAGCAGCTTAAGCGCTTCGAAAAGTGTTATCAGTTGTACGATGGCTGACGTCAGCTGTGATGCCATCGTTGCGCTAGCTCTTGTGAGTGGACCGGCTTTAATCTGGCAGCAGGGCGATTCAGGGCTCATCGAGCTGTCGGTGAGCCCTGCCTGAATCGTTCAGCAACTGTCACCGTGTAGCCGGAGTTATCAGCTAGCTGGGCCTTTTTTTTATAATGGCCAAGTATCAGCCGTGATCTGAACCCATCAAGAATCTTGGAGTTTGCTCTCTAGCAAAGTGTGGGATCGTTGACTTTTCATGTTATCCCAAGATGCATCATACCTGGTATGTGAAAAATCGCGATAGAGCTCTACCCGTCTTCCCAAATGGTATTTAGTCACTGAAAACTGCAATTACAAGCTTTGTAGTTTCGACTTTGATTGTATGCACATTCCAAGTAAAGTATCCTGAAAGCAGCACATGCAAAGTTACCCTTAAAGGCAAAAGTTTTTCATGTGAGTATGGCAGCTCGCTTACACAAACGACGGTGCCCGTGCTCGCGCAGGCTCTCACACTAGTCTACGTACACCCTCTCATGGGTCTGTGTGCGTGCTCGTGTGTGCAGTGTAGATATATAGCAGAGTGGCACCTCTCCCCCGGTCGCTGTCACAGGCACGGTAATATAGGCAAGAACCCAGAGCGAACCTTCCTACTTTGCTGACTCGTGTAGTGCCAAGGGGGTTTCGCTGGATTAACTGCCCTGGGGGTCCTACCCAAAAAGTTAAATATTGGCTCATTGAGCAGCCTCTTTCACAGGTGTCGTCATAAGTTTAAGCGACCGGTCACACTCACTGGAAAGCCAACGGCTGTCATTGATCAACCATGCTGCACCTGTTTTGGGACGAATGATCTGTCATGCGCACATGGCCCCGGTGCAACTTAAACGTGTTACATCTCCTTATTTAGCAACTACTAAGTGACTGAGACAAATAAGATGTAGCTCTACCGGGAATTCTGATCACTTTCTGTGTCATCGTACTTCATTTACCTTGAGTGCCGACATTGTGTACTATGTCAAAGTATTCATACTGATTCCTAATGGCTCCTATGCTCCGGCAGACATGCTCCTGTCACCTGTCACTCTTCCACCGAACTTGACCATATTTTGAAAGCAGTCATCATGACGGGCTTCTGCTTCATCATTATGCCATTTCAAACTCCCTCTCTCTCCTGTCAGTACTGACGATGGTGAGCATCGATTCATCAGAGTCCACACATCACTTTGCCAGTCAGCCCAGGTCTGCTGGGCATCCAGGTCTCATGGCCCATTGTTTCCGGCTTCGTTTTTGCTCTGTGTAAAGCGACCGCAATGTTTAAATGGAGAACTGACGAAAGTATACCTTTCTGACGTAACCTTTACTGAACGGTTGATTTGCTCAAGTTAGGCCCTGTCGCAACTTGAAGTGTCCTTGCAACACTTTCTTGGTGAGCAGATCTGTTCTCCGAGGCTTGCGTTTCTTAGGGCCCTGCCATCCCAAGCGTTTGTAAGCTTAAGGCTTCCTCATTTCTATCATACCGAGTTTCAGTTTCATCGTAATATTGTTGCTTACGAAATGCTTCGAAAGCAAACGTGCTGTTCCAATGGGTACCTCTCCGTAGCCTGCTAAATTAAAATGTCTGCAGCCAGCCTGCTAAATTTGCTCTTTCGTAAAGGCAGAAATCTCTCTTGCCTTACCCATCTCTATGCCCGTGCAATTTACTCTGCCAACTCCAAATTTGGCACCTAAAGTAGCTCTCAGAAGAATGCCACTGCGCAGGCAAATGCGCGGCCGTGCTCAGGCTGCTCCGGTTGCTTTTCTCCCGGTGCGCCGCCCGAGGATTTGCACTCTAGATAGACAAGAGGACTTGTCCTCAACCGATCAGGCAGGCAAGGAGTAGGCAGGGTGCAACAACAGGGGCTGCTTTTATTAGCAGCTAGCTAGCACTGCAGTCAGCTTAACGAGCCCTCAGGCATCTGAGCAGCGATGCAGCAGCAGCTGCCCGAGCAGCAGCCTCCTTTTATCTATCTATCCTTCGGCAGCCATGCTGATGGGCCAGTAGGTGCTCATTAAGGTTGACAGCCCTCCCTGGCCAGCGATCAGATCCTCGGCAGAGAATGACAGCCAATCAGCTTCCAATAGCCGCCGTGCTGCCACATTGGGCTCGGCCAGAGGGCAGCTCAAAAACCATAAAATTAATAATAATAATAATGATAATAGTTGTTGTAATAATAATACATTTTTATAGCACTCTCAGATAACTTAATCTCTAGGCACTTGAAATTTGCTGCAAAGGAAGCCTGATCTCCATGCCTTCAAGCAGCTGCAGGCTGGTGCTATGGGCCCCAATTAGCCAACAAGAGCAGTTATATGTGGATCTGAGTTAAAAGTCGTTGGCACGGAATAGCTCCCGATAGGCTGAATAGGAGTTTCCACAAACGTCAACTCTTTTGAGCAGTTCAGCGCTGCCTAGACTGTTATCAAGCTGGGGGAAGTGCAACCTGCGAATGCCAATGCTCACGCCGGCTAGGCCTGGGTTGCCAAGCCGCATCAGCATTAACAAAGGGGAAGACATGCTGGTGCATCCAGTAGGAGGCCGTCCAGCTTGCATGGGGCTTTCGGTTGCTTTGCATTCTGACTGACATGACATTGCGAGATGGGCGTTGGCCACTGAATTTACTAGGTAGTGGTCGTGAACAGAAAAATAAGCAGCAAGGTAGGTTTGAGCTCAGTTCTACCCTTTGCTGGAGCTTGGATCCTTTGGCGTGCTGACCTTTGGGTGACTGCCTGTGGTTTCATCGTTCAGGTGAACCAAAGGCAGCTAGGAGCCAAGGAGTCAGCTGATTCAGTGTGATCATTTGATGTAGCAGCTCAAGAGTGGTCGTGGCCAGCACTCCCCCTCCTTGCAACCAGCAGTAATTAATAAGCTGCTGCAGGAATTGAGCCGCGGCCTGGCGGTGGTGAAGTGCCAGCACCGTGCTTTCATCGGCTAAGGCAGAGGATGCAATTTTAAAATACAATGCGGCCAAAGGCCATCCATCTGCCATGAGACTGAATGCTGTTAAAATAAAGAGTTTCGCCTCGAACTGGACCTCTCCCATGAGCATGACCTCTAACATTACTGGTGCAGTGCTTGATCGATTGAGCTAAAAAGACTACAGTGTCATACAGCATTTAGCACCCAGCTATAGATCTTCTGCTTTAAATCGTCACTTGAGTGCTCCAGTCGAATACTCGTGTACTGCCTGAATGAACTGTATATTTATAGCTGCACATTTTGGCATCGAGTGCAACCTCGAACCCACGACCTGGATCCTGAAGTGTGAGTGCATTACTTCTAGGCCAATAAGATGGTCAGCTGCAGCTGACCGGCTGTCTGGCTTGCTGCTTGCTGATTGCTGCTGTTTCGATACCGAAGCTGCAGCTGCACTTCTCCTTGGCTGCAACGTACACCAGAGTACGAGCCGCCTTCACCTCATCTCAGACTTCAGCTGGCTTCAGCCGCGCTGGTTTGGCCCAGTGGTTAAGGTGCGCCGCCCGACCATTATCTGGCCGAGGTCGTGGGCTTGAGCCCCCCCCCTGCATATGTGAAGCACACGAAAAGAGAGAGTGAGTCCTCTTAGGATGCTATACGAATGAATTTAATTTATTTTCAGCCCCGGCTGCTGGCAGTCGAGCCCCCACATGCGGCCTAGGTGCTAGCCGGGGCTGAATTTATGGCTGGGTGCTGCCGTGATGGCTGCTGCTGCTGCTGCAGCGCGACTCGGGTATTTACTGTTTGGCGCAAGAAACGCCGGCATACCTACCGGCCAGGTGAGCTCGCATTCGGAGTTTCAGCAATCATCTGTAAGGTCGTGCGTTGGAATCCATCCTGCAGTGGGCTATCCTTTATGGCCAACTGCAACCGGTGGTGGTGGTGGTGGATGAGGAGGAGGAGGAGGATGAGGAGGAGGAGGAGGTGGATGAGGAGAAGGAGGAGGAGGATGAGGAGGAGGAGGATGATGAGGTGGATGAGGAGGAGGAGGAGGAGGAGGAGAAGGAGGAAGGAGGATGAGGAGGAGGAGGAGGATGAGGAGGAGGAGAAGGAGGAAGGAGGATGATGAGGAGGAGGAGGAGGAGGATGATAGCCGTCGAAGTTCTTCTGCCGCCGCTATACAAATGAAGCCGTTAAATCGGCTAATATTTGTTTATTTCATGCCTAGACGTGGGCATGTGGTGGGCAGCGCATTTGGAAGACGTTCAATAAAGACCGTCGTCGGAGCACTGCCACTAAGGGCTCTTAGGAGGGTTTCATCTGACGCAGACTTGAATTGATGTGGCAGGCTATTGTTTCGTCACGCCTAGAGTGATGCCTACCTGTGGACGGACGGACATGCGATTTGATTAAAACGTTTCACCGTTAATGCTCACGTACGGCAGCATTGTGGCGGCCACCGTCTGTGAGGTTATTTAGTTCAGCAAGAGGACGACAGCCCTGCCAGCCTAGCTGCCGAGGTCAGATGCGCTGTATAAACTTGCTGAACAAACTTGCTCGCTGGCTCGCTGTCTCGGCGCTGGCCAGTGTGGCTGAGCACAGAAGACATGAACTGCCGACCGTGCACTTGCTTCGCCTTTATCCTGTCACTCCATTCACTACTCCCTTGTCAGCTAGAAAATCTCAAAGCGACTGGACCAAGTCCCAAGCGACTTTGGAGGCAGGCGACTGGACTTCTTTACGTTCCCTGCCTCCTGGATGAAGCATGCAGCTGCCTGAGCTGTCACTTCGAGGCTGTGTGCTGTCACTTCGAGGCTGCGCGCTGTCACTTCGAGGCTGTGCGCTGTCACTTCGATCACTTCGCTGGCACTGCTTCTTTTTGGCAGGCATTGCATGCTTGCTTCTCTTTAGGCAAAGCCGTGGATCCGTGAGCGGAGCAGAACCTGCTGCTGCTGCTTCCGCTGCCCTTCCTGCTGCTGCATTCGCTGAGTGAGCTCATTCTTACATACATCTGCCGGTCGGTAGATGCATGAAGCACCCACCCAGGCTTGCTTTCTTAGCTTCCTCTCACTGAAATCAGCCAACTCAGCCCGATGTTGACAACGCTCTCCAACGTCATTAAAAATATAACGATAATAATAGTCTTTTTACTCTCCTGTAGCACCCTAAGAGTACCATATGTAGAACATGTATTACATATACAGTGTATATGATTATGTGTTTCTGTATATATATATATATATATATATATATATATATATATATATATATATATATATGTATACACATAGTTTATAGATGTATACATATATAGATGTATACACACGTAATTTGCAGCTGGCTGCAAGATAAGCAATGACCGAGAGCTAATGACTAGCAAGACATAATGTTTGATAATAATGAGATATTTTTAAAGAACCTTCTGAGAACTACATCTCTTTCTATGCACCTTACATATGCTGGAAAGGATGTAGCAGCAACACACTCGAGGACACTGCGGGGCACCGGCCAGTAGGTAGGATCTGTGGCCACTGGCGTGCCCTGAATCAGGTGGCCACGCAAAGCACACAAAGCAAGTTCACTACGGCGTTTGGAGCATTGAGTGTAGCAGGTAATAATAATAATAATGCACTTAATAAAGCGCCCTCAGAGAACTCAGTCTCTTCCTAGGTCTTTTTACATTTTCTGCAAAGGAAACACGATCGGATGGTGAGTGGTATCGTGCTTGATAAACAACGCGAATAACATGGGTGACATTCACCGGGTCAGCATGCAAGTGTGGTTAGTGGCAGCATGCACAGTGTCAGCATGCATAAGCACATGAAGGACGAATCACAGGGACCCACTAAATGCTGTCATAAATGGGTGTTTTTAATTTCTTTATAAATGTGATCAAGTCAGGGGATGTCGTGACAGAAGTCGGGAGTGAGTTCCAGGCTTTGAGAGCATAGAAACTAAATGCACGGTCACCAAAGGATTCGAGGTTTGTACGAGGTATAGGTAAACAGTTAGATTCCGAAAAGCGGTTGGTATGATGCTTGGCTTGGTAGAAGAGTAGATCACATAGGTAGGCTGGAGCCAAAGAATGGAGGGACATAGAAGTGAGTGAGAAAACCTTGAAGTCGATCCATTGCTTTACTGGTAGCCAGTGCAGGTCGGCGAGAAGTGGTGTGATGTGGCAACTGCGACGATCAGGTGCTTCCTTAAGGTGAAACTTAAACTATGCATAGTCAATGCAGATGGTAATAGAAACCAGAAATGAATTCTACATTTCGATGTCATTGACCAACTTTCCCCGTACCACTGATGACTCGATTTTGTGAGTTTGGTAAATGAAAATGAAAATAAATGGATATGAAAATAAAATGAAAATAAATGTAAATAAAATGAAAATAACAACAGATGGGCATGTCAACTTCTAAAGTGAATGTAACATTGTTACTCCCAACTGGTCTTCACTTACCAAGTTTGTAGGCGTGATCGTGCAGAGGAGTTAGCCTTCTTCTCCCTCTGCTGCTGCATCTGCAGACTCTCATCGTAACTTTTTACGCTCACATCGCCGTGCCGGAGTCTGGGATCTGCTAAAAGACCCCTGAACTCTCCATTGGTAGTAACTTGGACACGGAATTCTAATTCATGAACTAGCGACTGAAACTGGTCTCTCAGGTGATGCGCAGGCAGTGCAGTATCTGCGACTAGAGAGAGATGCACGTGATTCTTCCTCACTCTTATTTCATCTCTCTCATCTTCTATCCTGCTGCTATTACTGCAGACTTGCCAGCACCACCACCACTGTACTGCTACTGTGGGCTTTAAGCTTCTAGCAATGCAAGCGGCCCCTTTAAACAGTGCCTGTCTCGTGAAACCGAATTGCAACTCGGATTCAGCTGCCTTCAGTGACATCAGTACTCGAAGTGCTCCTTCCAGGGCTCCAGCTGCTGAGCCACCCTGTGCTTAGCATTCTGTTCATGGAAGTGGGTTGGATTTTAATGATGTCGGTATGGTATTGAGAGTGCCAACAAGCCCTCCCTGTAGGTTCTCACTGCCATAATTTCATTTGGATTTGGTCTGCTGCTGCACTTCTCTGATTGCTTCTCCAAATGCAATCGGCCAGCCAGCCAGCCCTGTGGGCTGCTCGTGTGCTTAAATGCTTGGCTTTTTTATGAGCAGCCCGAACTGTCGGGGGGGGGGGAGGAGGAGAAGAGGCTCCAGCTCGTGCACTGTGGGCTGGCCACCTTACTAGCCACCACTGCCCTCCTCCCCCTCCCCCCTCCAGCTGTGCTTTCAGCCACCGGCAGCACGGCAGCCATGCTGGACGACGCGATTTAGCTTTTAATTGTCCCAAGAAGGAGTCACGGTGCACTTGGAACAAGGAGCCCTGCTGGGCTAGGACTTGTTGAATCAAACTAATCCATCGTCAGCCGTACCGAGCGAGGCAGAGCTTCGGGAAGACAAAGCTCTGTCGTCATTGGGTTTGTGCTGTGTCAATGGACCCCAGACCTTCGGCAGTGTTGGATAAAGAACCGCAGGGCTGCCTGCACTTGGCTCGGCTTGATAAAATATTAATGCGCTTCACGATTGACTGCAGCAGACGTAATGGTTTCGGCTCTGCACGGGTTGGCAATTAGCAAAAATGCATCTGCCTGCACTCGAGCAGGTTTCAGCTCCCGACTGCGTAAGCTGTCAATTAAAGCAAGGTTTGTGTCTATGCATGCTGACACTGCATGTTACCACTAACCAAATTATGCATACTTCCTTTACAGCATGTGCAAAGTGCCTGGTAAGAGATCGAGTTCTCTCGAGGGCACTATGCAAATACATATTATTATTATTATGTATTAAGGATTTGGGCCCCTAGGCTCAAGAGCTCGAGATTAATCGCTCACCTGGAGAGCCGACACTCGTCGCAGTCGCACTGAGCATCCAGTCGGTCAAGACAAAATCTCCCATCGCACGGCAAACGGCCTTCGATCTGTCTGTGTGCTAGCATTCGTTGTTCCATCTTTGCTGTCTTGCTAATTGGCTCGTTCTTTGTGCAGCATGCACGTGGCATGTCTTCGCTCGTCTGCGCCTTGCTGCTCTCAAGCTCAATTTTGTATTGCTCGTGTTGACTGACGATTGAGTGCAGCTGCAGCAGACGGAAATGTGCCACCTCTTTTCAAGTCGACAGTCTCACTTGGTCGGCATCCATGTTTCTATTCGCGAGTCTCCACTGGCATTCGGTCGATCCGGCATTCGTGCATAGCAGGCATGTGGGCCATGCTGACTTTTTGTAGGGTGGCTGCAGGCGATCCTCTGTGTGTGTGTGTGTGTGTGTGTGTGTGTGTGTGTGTGTGTGTGTGTGTGTGTGTGTGTGTGCGCGCGCGCGTGCACGTGCATGTGCGTGTTTGCATGCTTGTGTGGGCAACAGCGCCGGCAATCGAACAATGGCTGCAAAAATTGTTTTTAGACCATAAGCATGGGGGTGGGGAGATGCACACCGAGCTCTTGCTGACGTTGGTGAATTGGTGGCAGCGATTAGGATGTGTGAGTTAAATCGGAGGGACAGTTTTTTCCTGCCGTGGCCCGAAGAATGGGCAGTGGATCTAGGCAGGGCGATTGGCACTGCTCGGCTTCATCGTGCATTAACCGAGGTCTGCACGCAACCGATAAGCCGGTCTCAAAGAAAAGTTGTTCTGGCGTGTACTATGCAGTGTCTGGCAGGCTGCACGACTGGCTGAAATTACTCTGTTCGGAGGCTTGGAGGCCTGCTCGAGACACAGCGAAGGGAGCTCGTGAGAACGTGAGTGCAGCATCCTGCAGCCTTAATTGTAACTGCCTACCACTGCCGGTAGACCTCGACATTATCATAATCATTGCATTCTAATCATGGGCACTCTTTTTCCTGCCTGGGCCTGCCGTAGCAAAGTACAAAAGTTGGCGTACTGGCTCACAGGCCTACCTTGAGGCACATGATCTGGCCCTGCCTGTGAGTGTGCAGTGTCTCCGTGATCGATTGGCCACTAAGAAGTCGTTGGCATACATTCTTGTGCCTTGCAGGTCCAAGAAGATAGAATTGCTCTCGTACGTGCAGTTCACTTTTAGCGTTTAGAGTTTTAGCGCCTCGGGTGTTAATCGAAATTTCTAACACAGCTTTCTGTGGTTCCACAGCTTTATTTTAATCGGCAAGCATATTTGCCTGGCCTCATGCTCTTATTGCTCTATCTATTTCTGGCATAGTCTCAAACTCGATCCGGCCTGACGCCTGGGCAAACGAAAAACCAAATTTTTCAAACATGGAACAGCCCTGGAGTAGTGCCCAGCACAGGCATTGATGTGTTCAGCACAATTAAAAATTCTTACTTTTGTTGAGTTCTGATGGTGCTACCAAAACCTTTACATTGAAAACTGCAACTGCTTACGAACCTGCTAGAAACTGACAAACAAGTTGAGTTTTAATGTTTTTTTTTATACCTAGTAGGCCAACTCAGATGGCAACATGTACACTTTGCATCCTCGTATTAATATTAGCTTGTGATAGTATCTGTTGGCCTTGAATTCATCAAAAACACCTTGATGTTTGAAATGAGCATCACTGTAGATATGTGCATGCATGCACGTGTGTCAGCTTGGCCCACCTCAATGCTACAAGGACTGAGCAGTCACTCTAGGGGAGGCGAGTTTCTCGTTGCACACTCATCGCCTAAGGGGCAGTGTCAATACATAATCGATAGCCAGCCTGCAGTTTCCCCTCATGTTGCAAACAGAAAGCCAAAAGCACACACATTTGTTTAGAACTCTGTCGCGGCAGCCAGTAGCGAGATAGCAGCTGGACAGTCTGTGCCTGAGTCGGCAGCCAGAGAGCAGATACCTTTGCCTACGAATTGCAGAAGTGAGCTGCTCTTCTGTCTGGGTCTTGCAAACTGAAATCAGTTGTCGCCGTTTTAGCCCATAGGTAGGTTGTTCACAGTTCACGATCCGTGAGTTCGAGTCCTTCGGCCGACGAGCCTGTATTGCCCACTGCAAGCAGGAGAAGGGGGGGGTGATCGCGTTGCTACAGCTCTTCTGCTTCATGTATAAATAAGGTTGTCGAAGTCAGCCGACCTTTACTTTTACTTTACCCGTAGCACGTGCTGACGAATAATATAGGCAGCTTCTAGCAGAAACCAGCTTGACGGTGTACCACCAGAGCCCTGTGCTCTAAGCACATTTGTGGCCCATGGGTTAAGGTGCTCACCATTGATGAGCAAGGTCAAGGTTAACACATTTTATGACTGATAGTCTGGGCTCGAGCCCTATAGCATGTGTGAAGCACCTCCTGAATAGAGATTAAGTTTGCTTATGGCACTATGCAGGTGAAACACATATGTATTGATTTATTTATTTATATTCACCTATATTTATATTAGTAGCTCGTGAGATGGACTCAGATGGCATGTGATCTGATCGATACAACTCGGCATAGCAGGCTGCTGACCGTGCTTGATTCAGGCTGAGACTGTGATTTTGTTCTGTCTTCTCTATTAGCCAAACAAATGTAAAATAAATATAATTAAGTTGTACGGTGCCCCAAGAGAACCTAATCTTTATTCAGGTGCTTCAGGTGTGCCGCTAGGCTTACGACCTCGGCTGTCATATGCAATGACCTTGGCAAAGGGAGAAACCTTAACCACTGGGCCAAACCAGGGTGGCTAACATGGGCCAAACTAGGTGGCTGTAGTCTCGTGTAACCGTATCGTGTAGCCGGCAGGCAGTCTTCGGTCTGATGTTTTCTTCTTTTTGTGTGATATCGTGATTTATTGAGGCATCGATTGTCCTTGCACGGCAGCATGTTGCTGCAATGCCTGGGATGATTGTGACCGACGATTAGAGGTTGACCTCCGACTTTGAACTGTGAACCGATGATTAAATAGCCTCGGTACGCCGTGCCATGTGACCGGTGCACCCTATTATGACAAGTTTTATTATGCGATGAGATTTTTATGTTAGACTCACGACCTAGCGAGTGTGTAAGGCACGAGTATAGTTAGTCGGGCCGCTTCTCAAGAAAGCAACACTAGACCAAGAGAACTTGAGCAACTACCGCCCAGTCTCCCTTCTACCTAGACGTTTAGTGGGGTTTCTTGGAGCAGCGGTCTGCCGGTCGCACGGTGAGTCAGCCGGAAAACCCCGGCTGCTTTAAAGCTTGTTGATGAGTCTGAGCCGGAAATGGTCTGAGATACCGGCTACAAAGTGCAGGCAATTCTTTGTGCCTTCAGGCGTTCACCCAGCTAGAAGCTCAGCATGAATGGTGGCAGGTCTGCAGGCCTATGCTCTTTGCCTATGCTCTTTGCTGCTTCCCAAACTAGTGACTGTAGGGTGACTGTACTACTGAGCCTGTTCCGCGTGGCTTCTAAATATAAATAAATATAGTTCCTTCGTACGGTGCCCCAAGAGAACCTAATCTTTATTCAGGTGCTTCATGTATGCCACTGGGCTTACGACCTTGGCTGTCAAATGCAAATACTCGGTCGCCCGAGGCAGCTGCTTTTGATGTCGGTTGCACATTGACCAGCATCAAAACGCTTTTTGCAGCAGCTGCTACAGCCTGAGGTTGAACGTCTTGAGGTCGAATTTGCCAGCCGGAGTCTCTGCTCGTCGTCGACGGTGAATTCGCTTGCCGGCCGACGTGAAGCACCGGGGGCACAAGAGGCCCAGCCACTGAGCCACGGCTGATTGGCTAACAACGAAGGACGCGCGCACGCATTCGCCGACTTTCGCCGGGCATGCGTAGCCAAAATGACGCTCGAGCGCATCAGGGCGGCGTAGGCCAGCAGGTAGCCATGGACAATGGTAATGGCAGCAGCGCGCAGAGCACGAGTCCTTATCTTGCTCCCAGGCGTCATTGCCGGCCAGCCTCGACCGGCCCACTGCTCGACGGCACCAGCGACCGCCTCGATGGGGCTGCTGCAGCAGCGGCAGCAGCGACCACCTTTGGAATGCCGTCGTCCGTGCCGGATGTGCACGGTGGCAGAGGCACGGTGCAATCGCTGATCGCCCGATATGGGGGCGGGCGCAGTCGCAGCCGAAGCCATAGCAGGGAACCGTGCGGAGTGCTCGCTGAGGAAGATGCCGGTGTCTGTGCTGTCACCGCTCGCAACCCAGGCAACGGCGTCGGCAAGGAACAGATCGGCGGTCACCGTCCGGTCGCCGCCGCTGGCCGCCATTGGACGGGACTGCCTCGGCAGGCCGCCGTGCAGAACGGCGCCTTCGGTGGCGACACTGGCGAAGATCCCTCTCGCCCGTCGGTGAGTCCGAGGAAGTCGGTGGACCTGCGGCTGGCAGGCGCCGAGGTGGCAACTTTGGGTGACGGCAGCAGCGTCGGCGGCTGCTGCCCCCACGGACTCGGGAGACCCATGATCATATTACAGAGCAGCTTCGACTCGTTCTGCAGTCCGACGCCGTCGCCCCTAGCTGACAGCGGCCACAGCGCAGTGCCGCCGTCGTGGCACCTGCTGCCTCCCGTCGAGCGAAACCGCAAGACCAGCTGCGGCTCGGCCGACTCGGCCGTCTGCGACCTAAACAGCGCCGCCGAGTCGTCCGACAGTGGCGGCTGCACGACCGGCGCTGCCTGCAGAGCGATGGCGGTCGGCTGCGGAGATTACGAGCTCGAAGCGGGCGGCGATGACGACACCAGGCAGCAGCAGTGCGAGGTCGGTGCATTGCTGCCTAGCGTCGTGGTCCAGCCGGTCTCGCCAGAAGGCCTCTTTGCTCGAGAGGACAAGGATGGCGCCGCCGCGGCCGAGGATGACGCCGCTGAGGATGACGCCGCCGAGGATGACGCCGCCGCTGACGTCATTGCGCACAGCAGCAGCCGTAGCGTTGGACGCCCGACGAGCCAGTCGCAGCATCTGCTGCTTGCCGTCTTAGACGGTGGCCTGCAGCGCAAGGTGTCCAGCGAGAGCAGCGTCTGCTCTGAGACATCTGAGTGCGGCTCGTTCAACTGCGAGTCGATGGAGGACGAGCCGGGCGGCGGCGGCAGCTGCGGCTCCAGCACGTGCTTCAGCATCGGTGATCAGGTGAGCTTTGATTAGTGTTACTCGGCCCCTCTCTCCTTATCTTCACATGTCTCTCTCTGTGCGTGCAATCTTCTCTCTATCAATCAATTTACCCACCAATCTATCCATGTATCTATCGATCTCTATCTTTGTCGCCGAGCTGGGTTGGTCCAGCGGTTAAGGTGCTCGCCCCGATTAAGTTCCGGCTGAGGTCGTGGGCTCGAGCCCTGAGGCATATGTGAAGCGCCTGAATAGAGATGTAGTTCTCTTGGGGCGCTATGCAAATGAATTATATATTTATATTTACGTGTCCATCTTTCTTTCTAGTCGCTATCACTCGATATATTTACTCATCTTTGCCCTCTCTCTCTCTCTCTCTCTCACCTCTTCTTCATCCAACTACTGAGCTATGCTTTCTTTCTTTCACTCGATTGCTTACTCACCGAAACTATTTTGCGGCTGAAAACAAGTCCATCGATTTAGGCGTTTCTTTTTAAACTGGGATCTCAGCTCTGATGCAATTATATGATGCCATTGTGAGGTGACAAATATACACAAAGCACCTCCTTGTGCTACTCCGGTCGAAATCTGTTCCGTCTTCTCTAGTTAGTTAAGATGTTCCGGTGACGATGACACAGTAAAAAGGTAAACGGTGACAGAGTGTGTTCAGCCCGAAATAATCTTTTATTGATGACCTGAGTTAATTTAGACCGAATTAATACTGTTGTATCTAGCATAGATTGGTCTCCTGGCTCTGACTTATAAACGACGTTCTAGGCATTTTAACATTCACCAGCACTGTCCCATTCCTCAGTACTGGTGAGGTGGTCAGCAGAAATCGTTGGGTCACTGAGTTGGTCGTGCATAGGAGTCTGTCCGTGTGAACTCGCAGCTTAGCTTGTGCCAATAAGCAGGCACAATGGGAAGGCACGGAGCAGGTCTCTTCGAAATTCTGCAACGTATGTTTCTATGTGTGCTTACGAATTCTGCTTTCGGGCTGCTCTCTGCTTTTTAAATCTCGCTCCTCAATCCCCCTTGTTTCTGTCTCCAACCGGTCAGCCCAGTCAAACCGGTGCTGCTGCTTCCGGCCGTCAGTCAGTCACTGTCGTCATTAAATCACTGATTGCCAGTGGCTGGAACCTGGTAAGTGAGAATACAGCTAGCCACCAACCAGCAGGCGACTGTGTCGCCACCTCATTTGGCCAGAGCTGGAACACCAAGATGGGCTCGGCCCGTCATTCGCCTAATGGCTGCTCCATCGACCGATCATGCTGCAGATCTGCGCTTGCTGATCTGCAGCATGACATGATGACATGCTGATCTGCAGCATGACATGATGACATGCTGATCTGCAGCATGACATACCCTGTCTCTCTGGCATGCCCCGTGGCATACGCTGACTGGGTAACACCGACGTTGGGTGTGGGTCAGCTGTGTGCCAACTCTCACGCCTGGATACTGATTTGCTGCTGAAAAACGGCGGTTCGGACACTGGTACCTGCGCGCTGGTCGCTTGAGCTGGGGGGGGGGCTGCACAAGCAACACCTCTCACCATACTCTCTTTCTCTCTCTCTCTCTCTAATAATAATAATAATAATAATACACTTGATAAAGCGCCCTCAGAGAACTCAATCTCTCTTTAGGCGCTTTTCATTTGCTGTAAAGGGAACTGCAATTGAATGGTGAGTAGTTTCATGCTTGATAAACAAACAAAATGAATAACATGGTTAGGGTGACATGCACAGGGTCAGCATGCAAATGTGGTTAGTGGCAGCATGCACAGTATCAGCACGCATAAGCACATCAAGGACGAATCACAGGGACCCACTAAATGCTGTCCTAAATAGGTGTGTTTTTAAGTTCCTTTTAAATGTGGTCAGGTCAGGGGATGTTCTGACGCAAGTCGGGAGGGAGTTCCAGGCTTTAGGAGCATACAAACAAAATGCACGGTCTCCAAAGGATTTAAGGTTTGTACATCCCCTGACCTGACCACATTTAAAAGGAACCTAAAAACACACCTATTTACGACAGCATTTAGCGGGTCCCTGTGATTCGTCCTTGATGTGCTTATGCGTGCTGACACTGTGCAAGCTGCCACTAACCACATTTGCTTGCTGACCCTGTGCATGTCACCCCTAACCATATTATTCATTTCGTTTGTTTTTCAAGCATGATTTTACTTACCATTCAATTGCATTTCACTTTACAGCAAATGTAAAGCGCCTAGAGAGAGATTAAGTTCTCTGAGGGCGCTTTATCAAGTGAATTATTATTATTATTATTACTACGAGGTATTTGTAGACTGTTGGATTCCGAAAAGCGGGTGGTACGATGCTTGGCCTGATGGGGGAGTAGATCTGAGTGATAGGCTCGAGCCAAAGAATGGAGTGACCTAAAAGTGAGCGACAAAACCTTGAAGTCGATCCATTGCTTGACTGGAAGCCAGTGCAGGTCGGCGAGAAGTGGAGTAATGTGGCAACTGCGACGCTCACGACAGACAAGCCTAGCTGCAGAGTTTTGCACCAGCTGCAATCGCCTGATCACACATGCTGGTAGGCCAGTAAGCAGTGAGTTGCAGAAGTCGAGACGGGATGTCACGAATGCATGGACCAACTTGGATGTGGTATCCTTATCTAAACAAGCCCGAATTTTAGCAATGTTATGAAGCTGAAAATAGGCAGATTTGACTGTGTAGCTGATGTGGTCGTCTAACGAGAGGTCGCTTTAGAATATGACACCTAGATTTCGAGCTGATTTAACAGGAGATGTGCTGACAGAGCCAATTTTGAGCATCATCCTTTCCAATTTGTGAATCACACTGGATTTGCCCATAACTAGTAAGTTAGTTTTATCATCGTTTAGTTTAAGAAAGTTTGCTGCCATCCATGTGCGGATGTCATCAATGCATGCAGCAAGTGAGTTGAGAGAATTTGAGGTGCTCGAAGGCTGGGAGGGATCAAAGCAAAGGTACAACTGAGTGTCATCCACATAGAAGTGAAAGCCTAGATTGTGCTTGGCAATCACATCAGCAAGAGGGAGAGTATAAACCGTGAAAAGAACCAGACCTAGCACGGAGCCCTGAGGTACTCCATATTTCAGAGGTACTTCAGATGATCTTTGTCCATTCCCGTCAATACTCTGGAGTCTTCCACTGAGATAGGACCTGAACCACTGCAGAGCAGTGCCAGTTATGCCCAGGCGAGATGAGAGGCGCTCTAGAAGAATTTTGTGATCGATGGTATCAAATGCTGCCGAAAGATCGAGCAGAACAAGCAGAGACACTCTACCCATGTCTGCATTCCTAAGTAGGTCGTTGTATACCCTAGGCAATGCTGACTCTGTGGAGTGATTAGCTCTAAAGCCAGACTGGAACTTACTAGCAAGGTGTGAGCTTTCGATATATGAGTTCAGCTAGTCTGCCACGACCCGTTCCAGTGTCTTTGATAGGAATGGTAGAAGGGAGACTGGGCGGTAGTTGCTTAAGTTCTCTTGGTCTAGTGTTGCTTTCTTGAGAAGTGGCCTTACTGCAGCTTTTTTGAAAGGTGCTGGGACATGACCTGACTCTTGCTCTCTCTCTCTCTCTCTCTCTCTCTCTCTCTCTCTCTCTCTCTCTCTCTCTCTCTCTCTCTCTCTCTCTCTCTCTCTCTCTCTCTCTCTCTCTCTCTCTCTCTCTCTCTCTCTCTCTCTCTCTCTCTCTCTCTCTCTCTCTCTCTCTCTCTCTCTCTCTCTCTCTGTCTGTCTTTCTCTCCCTCTCTCTCCCTCATTGAGAGCTGCCCAGCGAGATCATTAACTGTGCTAGCAGCCGAAACTTTGATCTAGAAACTATTTGCCTACATACACTGTCTGCTTTGCTGTTGCTACTTGGTTGTATAATTGAGCTTCATAGAAGCCAATCATGAGAGAGAGAAAGAGAGAGAGAGAGAGGGAGAGAGAGGGGGAGAGAGAGAGGAGAGAGAGAGAGAGAGAGAGAGAGAGAGAGAGAGAGAGAGAGAGAGAGAGGGAGAGAGAGGGGGAGAGAGAGAGGGAGAGAGAGAGGGAGAGAGAGAGAGAGAAAGAGGGAGAGAGAGAGAATGGTAGGGTTGCTGCAGCTCTTCCGATTCTTTCTTGTCCTTTAGTCTATCTGCTCTTTTCTGCTTGTGACAGGTTATTTTGCATGTGTTAAAGTGCCAAAAAGTTGTCACTATGTGCTGTCTGTCTATCAAGCATTGATCCTCAGTACCTTCCTTATGTGTCACGCTGGCCCAGCGGCAGTTAGAGGGCCGGGCCCGGCACATGCCAGTAATACAACCTCCTGCTGGCATCTGGTAGGGATGCTGCCAGCTTGATGAAGTCGAAGACTGCTGCAGGAGTGCTGCTGAGTGTGTGCACTGGCTGCAGTGGGCTCGCTGCCGTGCGCCAACTCCACGCCCTAGTGTTAGCACGTGGGGCACGTGTGCCTGGAACTTCAGCCGTCTGAAACGCCACACCAGGAACTGCCCATACCATGAATGTTGATATTCAGCCGCCACAAGCCCTCTGCCCCCTACAACGTGTGGCCCTTAAGAGTTTGATAAAAATGTGGGAAAGCCCATCATGCACATTAAGCAACCGGGAAGTCTCATTTGTTGCCCACTCTGTGTGCATCGATGCCTGCAACAATGGGCAGGCTATTGGCTATCTTTCCCTGTTTCGGCTGTTCCGAGACTGGCAGCCAATCAGCTGCAAGTGCTGTGGCCTTTTGTGAAAAGGCAGTTAAGAGGAGCAGGCAGGTAGTTGGACGACTGCTCGGGTGCCTTCGAGCCGACTGACTGAGTCGTGCGACTGGAACACTGGACATGACCTTGCCGGCTTGCTTGTGCAGCTGCCGGCAGCCGACTGTCGACGAAGCAGTGCCAACCGAGCCCACGGCCACCGACATGGCGAGCTGTGGGTGCGCACGAATCTGCCATAGCGCAGCAGCCGGACTTGTTGGCTGTGAATCGGCAGCTGCGTATCTAGTCTGGTGCTTTTCGGTAAGTATTACCGACAGGAGGCCTGGGGTGGCTCTGTGTGAATGAGGGAGCTGTTGTCACCACATAACCCACTTGCTACCTGTATCACCTCCCTCAGCTCACCCTCCCCCTGACTTGCCCACTTGCTAATGAGGGTGGGACGGTTAACAGCCGGCTAAAGAGAGCCTCACCACCACCACCACCTCATCCTCCTCCTCCTCCTCCTCCTCCTCCTCCTCCTCCTCCTCCTCCTTCTCTCTCCCCCATTGAATGAAACATGCATTACTTCGGCAAGTGGAGTGCAGCCGCCAGTTCTTTTAACAAATATCAACTGCTGACACTAGAGTGTCGCCTCTTATCGACAGCATCGTCGCTGACAGAGACAGCGCCATGCCTGTGTCCTGGCACATCCACTGCTTGTCTGCCGACCGCCATAGCCGAGCACACTCGGATAAAAAGAGATAGTTCATTTTGAAACACCATTCCGTCAGCAGGCTCTCGGAGATCTTCGGGTCACTCAATCAAAATATAATCGAAATTCCTGTTGATATGACAACTCCGAGTCGATTTTTTGGCTTTTCGGCAGCTGCCTTCCTTGCCCTCATTTCTTTTGAATTGAGAGAGAGAGAGAGAGCGAGAGAGAGAGAGAGGGCTCATGCTTCTTCCCTCTCTCGGCCTTCTTTCTGGTCACCTATTTGGTCTCCCCGGAGAGCGCGTGGGAGTCTTATGAAGAGCTGTCTACAGTGCCGCCTAGCTCCGTGTGACAGACACTGCCGTTCGTATTCTATTTGCATCCACGTACGTGTAACTTTGCTCCAAGTGTAATTCGGCAGAGCCCTGAGGACTGAGCGTGGCGCTATCGGGACTGCTCTCCGTAGCGCATCGAAGTGCTTGAGCTTTGACTTCTGTGCGTGTACGGTTGCTGGCTGCCCTCCCCTCTCGTGCGTCGGAAAAAAAATGAGAACCTGACAAGCGAACTCGAAGCCTCAAGCTGGCGAGGAGCTGAGAGCAGCAGCAAAGAGCAGCAGCAGCCAAGCACGTCTGGACAGGATTGGCATAGTCAGTCGACGGTCAGATAAATGCACCGTCAGTGCTCACAAATGGTCGACGTCAGTTTCACAGATTGGAAGAGCATAATGGCGTGTGTCTGAAATTTACCGTGAGCCTCAGTCAGGCCCTATCCCTGCACCCGTGTGGTCATCGCCGGGCTACTCATTAAAGATGTCAATGCTAGACGATAGAATGTCAATTACCTCCACCATGACTCTCCTCTGGCGTTTGTATCGAAGACATGGAAATGTGCGTGGCTAAGACGTTTCTAATGTAGCAAGTATGCATCAGTCAGGACTTAGTGCTAATCTCTCCAGAGAGACAGCACTTCTGCACGATAAACTTTTTTCAGGAATGCTGACTTGTGTGGCATCTCTCTGTTGGATCTTTCTGGCAGCTCTTGATACCATTTTGATCGTCTCGATTCCTATCGTCAAGCTCTCACAGAGCGCCAGTGGTCTTGCCTGGGCCTCACTGCGGCCGGAACGCACGTTAGATAGGTTCTGTGTCAGTTGGCGATTTCAGCCATGTCATCCGGTGAGCCTTTTAACTTTGTCTCTCTCTCTCTCTCTCTCTCTCTCTCTCTCTCTCTCTCTCTCTCTCTCTCTCTCTCTCTCTCTCTCTCTCTCTCTCTCTCTCTCTCTCTCTCTGTCTCTCTCTGTCTCTCTCTGTCTCGTCTCTCTCTCTGTCTCTCTCTCTCTCTCTCTCCCTCTCTCTTTCTCCTCTCTCTCTCTCTCTCTCTCTCTCTCTCTCTCTCTCTCTCTCTCTCTGTCTGCATATGTAATGTAATGTATCTCCGTCAGTAACTCCACAAAGTCATAAAGACCATGTGGGTGTTACGCAGAAGAGTTTTGTATAGCGCACTCACAGCCTAAGCGGCTTTCGGTACGCATTCGGTAGCCAACAGACTTTGTCTCACGCAACAATGAGAAAGTGGGAAGCATAGCAGAGTTAAGAAAGCAGTTGAGGTAGTGAGTAGCATAGAAGTAGCAGTTCAGGACCGGTGAAAAAGATGTGCCATAGTCGGCAGTTGGAGAGTAGATGTCGTTGCGTAAGAATTGTGGAAGCGAGTTCCACAGTCTAGGACCTGCAGAGCTACAGCTTCTGTCGCTAACTGTCTTTAAGCAGAGGAATGGGACAGCTAATTTATTGTCGCAAAAATCATCGGGCATTTAATGCTTTGCAAAGAAGAATGTAAAGTGCCCAAAGAGTGAGTCGTGTCATGTATGCTATTCTTGTGGCTGCCTTGCCACTGAATCTGTCGTGCGTCGATTTCTCGCACCCCGTGCAGGTCTCGTGGCAGAATGCCGATAAGGACCAGCTCCCCCAACCACCGAATGGAGATCACCACCGAGCCGATGTGCCGGCTGCCTGGATTCAGCTGGCCGGCCACAGAGGTGAGATGGTTCAGGATCGCGCTGCTGCTGCTGCTGCCTGCTGCTGCTGCGCTCTCACCCAGCGTTGGGCGTGAGACCTAGGCCTCAGCCGGTGCATCTCTCGGCCCCTCCCTCCCCGCGTGTGCTGCACCCTCGTCCTCCGCCACCGAATGAGCGGCCGACGACCGCCGCTGGCAATGCCGCAGGCTTTTTTCGCCATGACGACAGCCGGCGTGCGGCAACGAGCAGCGATGCCGGCTGCTGGGCTCGGCCGATCGAGCATGTGCGCAGCTCCGGGCTGCTTGGCGCCATGCAGCACCATTCGGGTCGATCTGGGAGTTGGGTTCGCCGCGCTGCCCCCCCCCCCCTCCGTGTGTGCCTGCGCTCGTCTGATCGACTTTTCTGACCCTTTCCTGCCTCGCGAACCATCACTGCTCAGAGTGGTCTGCCGCATCTGCCGACGCTGGCGGCACATTCGCGAGCGCAGCTGCCCTCCCCTCCCCATTTGCCATCGGTCGTGTCAGCGCTTCGCGCTCGGTGCGCAGGTACGTTCTTGCCGTTCCGAAGTGGCACCATTCTGAAGAAGCACTGCTCAATGGAGGAGAAGGCGCTGCGTGGCCTGATGGGCGACCCTCTGCATCAGTTTGTGCCCAAACTCTTTGGCGTCGTCACGAAGGATGGCGAAAGTATCCTTGCTTGATGAGGGACACTGACGCACACTGCCTGCCGGTTTCCGGGCACGGCCGTGGTCTGCGCTGTGTTGCTGTCGCTGTGCCGTCCAGGCTGTGTCTCTGTCACTGTGCCGTCCGGGCTACGTCGCCGAGGGTGCTGGTGTCATCTCTCTTGGAAGAGGCTAGGTGGCACTCGGGGGGGGGGTAGAAGCAGAAGGCTTCTCTCTTCGGCCTTGCCCTTTGCCTGCTTTTTGAGAGCAGAGCAGGCTCTGGCTGTGACGGATGTGGTATCGTTTAGTTGCATGCATGCACGCACCTCGTTTGCTTGGCCACAGCGGCATGTGACGGTCTGTTGTGGGCCCTGGCATTATCTTTTGCTCGTGGAATCCATAGTCACCAGTAGCTTTCCAGGTGAGGTTGAGACTAGGGAGGTGTTTTGAGGTGGGCAGCAAACAATTGGTTTCTGCTGCCTGACCGTCTTGGGTTGCTTCGATGGCAGCAGCAACCTCGTAGTAGCTGCTGCCCGCGAGGGTTTTCTGAGGCGCCAGCAGCAGCACCAGCTGGATATCGCCGTTATCTTGGAGCTGGAAGCAATCTGAGGCGATGCTTCTCATAAAACCCACGTCATGAAAGTGATTAGAAATATAGTACGCGAAGGAGCAGAAAACGCACTTGCACACGCGCGACGGCTCTCTTCATTCTCTGCTGTTCATGCTCGCTGTTCTCCTTTACCACCGACTCATGCATGCTGTCTGTGCTTCCGGTCGGTTCTTCCGGTCGATCCTTCGGGCGATGTTCCCTTGACTTCGCGTGCCCTCAGAGTACGTCGAGATTGAGGACCTGCTGGCGGGCTTCTGCGAGCCGTCCGTGATGGACTGTAAGATGGGTGTCCGAACCTACCTCGAGGACGAGCTCGAGAAAGCGCTGAAGAACCCGCAGCCACGGAAGGTAGGGCCGTGCATGGCCGCGGGACTGAGGGCTCTGAGACTCGCAAGCATCGACCTGGATCTTCTGGATCTGATCTCAGGCTTTCCGAGCACGCTCAAGCATAGAATCGATTTCAAGATTCCTCTGTCCGGCTTGCATGTTGCTTCACTCCCTAGTGTCAGCTAGCGTACGCATCGGTCGTCCTCGCAACTCCAGTGCACTCTGTACCAGCTCGGCAACATCTGGTCATATCGCCGTCCTTTGTGCTATATTGAAATCTTTCGGTGATCGGGCCTTCAGCTCGTATGCACTGGTAGTCCGGAACTCGCGTCCGGGTCGCGAACTCGCTACCTTCGATGGCCTGGCATCGTTTAGGTCTCAGCCGTACGCGATGCATCTGCTTCCCCTTCTCTCCTCCGGCAAACTTGTCTTTTTTGTTCCGATGTGCTTTTTGTGCAGGAAACCTGTGCCTGATTCAGTGACTGTTACTGGCCAGAGGCCTTACTTACCATTAGTGTCTCCTATTTTGCTTTAGGGTGCGTGCACGATAGTTGTTTGCTTTTGCATGTTTGATACGGTGTCACTGACTTGTAGGTACTGATTCTCTTCCAGCAATTTTTAGAGCACTTAGCTAAGATTTTGTTGTCCGTGTGTGTCAGGTTATTACCTGCTATTTGTGTCTGCTATTTATATTTAGCATGAAGGTGCATGGCCTTTTTCTTATCTTTTTTAGAGCACTTAGCTAGTGATTGTGTTGGCCTTGTGTGTCAGGTTATGACCTACTATTTGCGATAGATAGCTACAACACCACACTAGCTGACACGCTCGACGAGTTTGCACCTCTGACAAAGCGCACTGTGCGCCCCCGCCCAGACGGCCTATGGTTTACCACAGATATTAAACTAGCCAAGTCTACTAAACGAAAGCTTGAAAAGGCATACAAAAGATCCGGACTAACTGTCCATCGACAGACATATGAAGACTACTGTAGGTCGTACCAATCGATCCTAGCAAAGGCAAAGTCTAGCTTCTATAAAAACATTGTTGAATCACAGATGCACAATCCAAAAATGCTGATGTCGACAATAAACCATCTCCTCAACCGTTCCCAGGTTAGCTCCTTACCAGATGATCCTTGTGATGATCTAGCCGATCGCTTCTCTCGATTCTTTGTGCAGAAGATAGACAAAATCAGGGAATCCATCCCTGCGATGACAACCTTCCTACTAGAATGCTGTTCCTCGGTTCCTGGCTGCGCCTCAATGTCTGCATTTAAACAGGTCACCAGTGATCTAGTCCTAAAGCTCGTATCTCAATCAAAGAAGACAACAAGTCCACTGGACCCTATTCCCACTGTCCTGCTCCTACGTTGCATTGATCTGCTGCTGCCATGCATAACCAGCATCATTAATATGTCATTAGCCTCAGGTCAGGTCCCAGCACCTTTCAAAAAAGCTGTAGTCAGGCCACTTCTCAAGAAAGCTACACTAGACCGAGAAAACTTGAGCAACTACCGCCCAGTTTCCCTTCTACCATTCCTATCAAAGACACTGGAACGGGTCGTGGCGGACCAGCTGAACTCGTATATCGAAACCTCACACCTTGCTAGTAAGTTCCAGTCTGGCTTTAGAGCTAATCACTCCACAGAGTCAGCATTGCCTAGGGTATACAACGACCTACTTAGGAATGCAGACATGGGTAGAGTGTCTCTGCTTGTTCTGCTCGATCTTTGGGCAGCTTTTGATACCATCGATCACAAAGTTCTTCTAGAGCGCCTCTCATCTCGCCTGGGCATCACTGGCACTGCTCTGCAGTGGTTCAGGTCCTATCTCAGTGGAAGACTCCAGAGTGTTGAGGTGAATGGACAAAGATCATCTGAAATACCTCTGAAATATGGAGTACCTCAGGGCTCCGTGCTAGGTCCGGTTCTTTTCACGGTTTATACTCTCCCTCTTGTTGATGTGATTGCCAAGAACAATCTAGGCTTTCACTTCTATGCGGATGACACTCAGTTGTACCTTTGCTTTGATCCCTCCCAGCCTTCGAGCACCTCAAATTCTCTCAACTCACTTGCTGCATGCATTGATGACATCCACACATGGATGGCAGCAAATTTTCTAAACCTAAACGATGATAAAACTAACTTACTAGTTATGGGCAAACCCAGTGCGATTCAGAGATTGGAAAGGCTGACTCTCAAAATTGGCTCTGCCAGCATATCTCCTGCTGAATCAGCTTGAAATCTAGGTGTCATATTCCAAAGCGACCTCTCGTTAGACGACCATATCAGCTCCACAGTCAAATCTGCCTATTTTCAGCTTCATAGCATTGCTAAAATTCGGGCTTGTTTAGATAAGGATACCACGTCTAAGTTGGTCCATGCATTCGTGACATCCATGTCTCGACTTCTGCAACTCACTGCTTACTGGCCCACCAGCATGTGCGATCAGGCGATTGCAGCTGGTGCAAAACTCTGCAGCTAGGCATGTCTGTCGTGAGCGTCACTGTTGCCACAATACTCCACTTCTCGCCGACCTGCACTGGCTACCAGTCAAGCGACTGATTAACTTCAAAGGTTTTGTTGCTCACTTTTATGTCACTTTATTCTTTGGCTCCAGTCTATCTCTCAGATCTACTCCCTCCCCCATTAGGCCAAGCATCGTACCACCTGCTTTTCGGAATCCAACAGTCTAGAAATACCTCATACAAACCTTAAATCCTTTGGAGACCGTGCATTTAGTTCTAATGCTCCCAAAGCCTGGAACTCCCTCCCGACTTGCGTCAGAACATCCCCTGACCTGACCACATTTAAAAGGAACTTAAAAACAACCTATTTAGGACAGCATTTAGTGGGTCCCTGTGATTCGTCCTTGATGTGCTTATGCGTGCTGACACTGTGCATGCTGCCACTAACCACATTTGCATGCTGACCCTGTGCTAGTCACCCAAACCATATTATTCATTTTGTTTGTCTTTCAAGCATGATTTTACTTACCATTCAATTGCATTTCCCTTTGCAGCAAATGTAAAGCGCCTAGAAAGAGATTAAGTTCTCTGAGGGCGCTTTATCAAGTGCATTATTATTATTATTATTATTGTTATTATTATTACCAGTTGCAGTCCTCTTCCTTGTCGGGCCACGTGGCCGACCGAAACCCAGTAGAAAACTAGAGTGTACATTCTGGTGCACACCGTGCTGCTGCTCCTTGGTCAGTCCCAGGTGACTGCCGAGCCGACAGGCGATTTAACAGCCAGTTTTTCTAGCCGAGCCAATCTGTGCAGCTTGTGGCCTGCCCGGCTTAGCTGACGAACGGCTTGGCTGCTGCTGGGGGAACGCTGCCTCCACGGCTGGCAAGAGAGCCGTGCACTACTGTAGGAGCAGCAATGATGATGATGCGGGCAGCAGCGAGCTGCTAGATAATAATAATAAAATAAATTCACTTGATAAAGCGTTCTCAGAGAACTTAATCTCTCTCTAGGCGCTTCAGATGCTAGCTTGCAGTGCACCAGGGGTCGCGAGGGTCACCGAGCTGCCGTGAAAAGCCCACTTTTCCAGCGCTGGCTTCCGGGCTGCAGCCGAGCTAGGTATGAGAATTCCCGGTGTGTGAAAACTCTGAACTGTGAACGCTTTGCTGCATAGTCGAGCGATGGCCGTGCTGTTTCCTGCAGCTGTCCTTGTGGCCGCTGATCAGGTGCTGCCATTCACCCACTGCATGGCTGCCTGTAGAGCCTGACATTATGCTACGCAACGACCTTTGCATTCATTGCCCTTAGCAGGCGTCTTCTTTTTTGTTCCCCTTTTTCATGTTTACGCTGTGTCCCTGGCTTGCCCTCGGAAGCGGTGAAGGCGCTTGATCACCTGCTCAGCTAACATCATGGCTGACTTGGTGCGGCCTGCTGTAACATGTCTCCCTGTCTAGTCGCTCATGGTCGCATCCAGTGTTAGCTGTCTAGCTCTGCACTGCCTGCCACGAGGCTTTCCAGCAGTCGGTAGCTACTGCGCCACTCTGACCCAGCAAACATTACAGCTTGCTTAGCCCATCACTGCCCAGCGCTGGGCGACTGGACTGAGCTCAATGATTTGTGCAGCCTCTGTGTGTGTGCGTGTGTGTGTGTGTGCTTGCGCATGTGTGTGTACATATACGTGATTGTGTACTTGTGTGAGTACCTAAGTGCACCTATTCCCATATATATATATAGATATAGATATATATATATATATATATAGATATATATATATATATATATATATATATATGTGTGTGTAATTCATTTGTATAGCACCCTAAGAGAACACAATCTCTATTCAGGCGCTTCACATATGCCTCGGGGCTCGAGCCCACGACCTCAGCCAGACCATGGTCGGGGCGAGCACCTTAACCGCTAGACCAAACCAGATAGGCATGCTGCTCGTAACAGCAGAAGAGCATAGTGTGATGGCGATCTACGTGCTGCAGTGCAAATTTCGGTGCCTGCGAGATCTTCGCGAGCTCCCGCCGCTGCACAAGGCCGGCGATTGCCGCTGACTGGCAGGCTTCTCTCGCATGCTTCCTCGGCCCATCACGATTCTGGACACACTCGGACGGACTGGACCGGTCGTTGGGAGTGTCTCGCAGTGGTTTCCGTGGTTTATGCCATGCCTGCTGACGGCACCAGCAGCTCTGCTGCTGCCATTTTGCCATTTGCCGTACCCATTTTGAAGCTGCAGATGCATTGGGTTCCGTGGCCACGGAGTTATGGTGCCGTGACCGTGGACATTGCTGCCTCCACCGGATATGCTGCAGCATATTGACTTCCCTTGTCGTGCCAATCACCTTCAGCCTATGCTTCACACTTCCGACCATTGATCTGCCATCCCGTCAAGGTCTTAGTTTTGCTCTCTCCACGTCCGTGTGTATGTGTGTATTGGTATTTGCTCTTTAGACTGCTTTGCATTGCCAAGACCAACGGTATGCGTGCGTGCGCGTGCGTGCGCGCATGTGACCGAAGAGGCTAAAATAGTGCAACACAAGTCTACTGCTGGGCTTAGCCTGATTCCCAATATGACCTCGTGAGCTTGGCAGGACACGAATAGGCTAGATGATGGGCCGACAGGTCTGCCGACAAATGCTTGTAAGGATCAGGTTTAGTTTTTTGTTGACAGCACGAACTTAAACAAATGAGCAGTGGTTTCTTGTTATGACTATCCAGTCTGGGGTTCACTGCTAGCAAGCTTCTTGGTCAATTTTGGATATCAGCAGTAGAGGCTTGCTTCGAACACGGACAAGGCAAGCATAGCATTGTCTCTCTTACACTATAGCTCCTTCACCTTAATGACATCTTGTGCACGGACTTTGGAGCATTCTTTCCTTGACCCTCCTGTTACGGCTGTGACCCCTGCCTAGGAATGCAAACGACCCCCTGCCCTTTGGACACTTGAATAATAAGTCACCTACAGTCACCAGCCATTGCATACGATTTAGCAACACGGGCGAAAAAGCATGATCGGTTGGAGACCTTGTTACTAAGTAAAATCTACATGATTGCATGAGTACCTGATTGAGCTAAAACGTTCGAACACGGTTCCCAGCTGACAGAAGCATGCATTCGATAACCCCCAGCACAAGTAGGATCGAAGACCGAAAAATCTTATAGCGTCTTTGAACTAAATTTTATGGAGGTACCTGAGTTTGGCCAACGTTGGCCGAACGATTGTTCCACGAATAAAATGAAGAGTCGTGTCAAAGTAGGGTAGAGATAACTCTGGTTCCCTCTGCGAATGAATTCGTGTTGCAGTATCTCAATTTTTCGGTCAGCCGCCAGCAGCTGACCGAAACTAGCCTCGGGCAGTATTTTCGTCGTAGCCATCTCCTCAGTTGCAGCTGACGAATGGCGAATACCGTAGACTAGTTCGTAGGAGTAGACGCTGTAAAAGTATGCTCGACTGCACGGTTTGTTTGAATATTCCCAGAGCAAAGGAGGCCAAGTAGTCAAAGTTGACTGTGTCAGTATGAATGAGTAAGCATCAGCATTCGGCCATGCAGAAGCTGATAGTCCCGGACGTGGCTCAGCTGTCCTTGTGTACACAAAGAGAATGAGTTGTCAAAGACAATACGGCTTGCGGATATCGATGAACTGACAGGGAGCCCGGCAAAGGTCGTGGCATCTGTATATGGTGAGCCCGGTAGGTTCCAGTCGATTTCCAGGCCGATGTATACCGTCCATAGCCTCCGGTGTTGAGGTGAACAAAACGTAGATAGGCTACACAACGCTGACAGGGCCGAATTCTGCCACTCGCCGTGGGTATTGATCTCGAGTTTAGTCGCCAGCATCCCATGCTAATGTAGCCTTTCAATTAACTCGCCTGTCCGGCAGTCATTCTACGGCAGCGAACAGTCGACGGTGCACCTACCTTTGCAGCACACCTCTCCTGTGCAGAAGTATATCACGACAAAGGAGAACGACACGATGGAAATGAAGAGCAGTCCAGCCGCGACCACTAGGATGGCCAGCAAGTCGCTGCTGATGAACGTGCATAGCTTGTGCTCCAGTCGTTCGCTCGGCGTGTCGCATGCGAGGCCCATAACCATACATGTAACGCCCATTATCATGGAGAACATGAGCAGTAGGCAGCACCTCCGATCGGGCTTGTAAGTGGACGGAGCCATGTTGCTCGCCGCTACCCGACAGGTTCAGACGCAGCTATCTATCCCTGGTAGCAGCCTTGAACAGGGTGGCCTCGTTATCGCCTGTCTAGTCTCCTAGTGCTCCTCCCTTATGGTTTAGACTCGCTCACAGTCCTTTATGGTAATTAAACTGGCCCCCTGCTTACGCACCGTAATCGATCGCCGTGAGCTGGCTGTGGGTAAGGCTACGCCTCGTTCAGCAGCCAACCAACCGCCTTCCGAGTGGAATTGGCAGTTTGCCTTCATTGGCCAGGGGTTGAGGGGCTACCCAGTAAGGACTCAGTCTTAAAATATAAAAATATAATTCATTTATATAGCGCCCCAAGAGAACTTAATCTCTTTTCAGGTGCTTCACGTATGCCTCGGGGCTCGAGTCTTTTTGTACTCTCAGCTCTGCTAATGAGACCAAGAAAAACCATGGAACCTCATGACCTGGCCTTTGTGCTAACCTCAGAGCAGTCGATCTATCGGTGCCTTTTTCGACTCTGTTACTGACTGGCCTCAGTTAAATATTTTCCCTCCAGTCTTCTCAGGTACCCAGAGCCATGTCATTATAATAATAATAATACAACACTTGATAAAGCGCCCTCAGAGAACTCAAATCTCATTCTAGGTGCTTTAAATTTGCTTCAAAGGAAACACGGTCGAATGGTGAGTGGCATCATGCTTGATAGACAACATGAATAATATGTTTAGGGGTGACAAGCACTGGGTCAGCATGCAAGTGTGTTAGTGGCAGCATGCAACAGTGTCAGCACACATAAGCACATAGGGGACGAATCACAGGGCCCACTAAATGCTGTCACAAATAGGTGCAGTTCTCCGTAGCCATAGCACTAGGTCACAGATCATTTGCAAAGTCGCACTGTATGTTGCCCTCACAGCCAGCTTCTGCTAGCTCCCTCGTCTTGTTCCAAATTTAAGAAAGTTGCCACCAGATTTTAAATAATAGTAACTATAAGATAATTGCATATGTCCACAGTCCTCCGAGAAGCCTCTTAAAGGTGTGTTGCTATCTGGGATCTGACCTTAGTCCACTTCTTTTCACAGTTTCCCTCGATGTTGATGTAATTGCCAGGCACTGTCTAGGCTTGCATTTCTGTGCATATGATGTGCAGCTATATCTGTACTTTAATCGCCTTCCAACATTGTCTTTGCTCCAGCACGTCAAACTCTCTTGACTCCCTTCCTACCTGCAGACATTCACACTTGGATGGCAGCAAACTTTCTCAAACTCAATAGCGATATAACAAACTTACTTGTCATGGGCAAATCTAGTGACACTCAGAAATTAGAAACCTGTCCCCCAAAATGGGCTCGGCCAGCATAACTTCGTTAGGGTTTGCGTGCAATCTGGGTGACCTCTTCAAAAGTTACCTTTAAATAGATGACTTCGTCAGCTGAGCAGTCAAGTCAGCTCACTTTCTGCTGTGCAGCTTCACTAAAATGTTGGTAAATGCTTAGGCATGCATACCCTGCATACCCTGCTTAGGCATGCACACCACAACCAAGCTGGTGCATGCATTCGCGATGCATCCCGCCTGGACTTGTGCAAACTCATTGCTTAAAGGCCTTGCATGCCTCTGCAATAAGACGCCATCCAGTAGTTGGTGCAGATGTCTTCAGCTTGCTTGTCAAAAAGCAATCGATTTGCCTCGTTATGCCACTTCTCACCTACCTGCACTGGGTTCTTCCCATCAAGCAGCAGATCGACTTCTGCATGTCGAGAGCACTGGCCGGGTGCCCTTGATAAAGGGCATTGCAGTCGTCGAGATGCTACCTGTGGCAAACGTGTAAACTTGTTTGGCTTTAGTGCTTGTATCTTATGCAATGTATCTCCATCAGTTACTGCACAATGCCCAATTCCCAATGCACGAGGACTATTCCCATCAGTGCAGTTAGACTACTTCTTGGGGCCTTGTGACGTCCCTTCCTTTGGCGGCTCCAGTTGTAAATGTGGACCCATCTTTTCGGCTGCCATTCGGTGGGCATCGGTGCTGTGGGTATGCAATGTGAATTTCCC